>CM035165.1:52607302-52742578 GCA_020205615.1 Panax quinquefolius
CCAAAAAATAACTTCCATGATCGTTTGGCCTGGTTTGACCGTCCTCTATAATCACACAGTTTGATGATTAGGAGATTTTAAGGCATAAACATGTAGTATAAACAACATACTACAACTTAGATGCATCAACAACAATAAAGCTACAACACACGGATAGATCTAGACGCTTGAAAATCTTGTCAGGCCTTTCAAGGCAGTTTCTGGGTTACCCAGAAATGCCCAATCATGGCCGGTCAACGGATTTTGACCATCAATAAAATGAAAACTGAACATTTATTAGTTGTGATTCCACTTCCAGAGCATAGACCTTACAACATACTACCAATACCAACATTTAAACATACAGAAACATAAACAGAATGAGATCTAGGAGGTCTGACATTCGTTGTCAGACCACAATTTAAACTTTTTCCAGATTTTGTAAAACTTCAAATCTGAGCCTCTAGATGTTATGGATCTAACATCTAGCAACCCAGATCATCATTATACACGACTAACAACATATTTTAACACTTAATCATAACATTTAACATACCAAGCATGATCAGATTCTAGGTTAAGGTTTTATACCTCTTGGGATAAATTTTGATTCTTGGCTTTCTGAATTTTTATGGATGTTAGTGGGGTTCAGTTTTGTGACTGAAATGTCTTAGAATTTCGTAGAATTTAGAGAGGGAGGGACTTGGATGTGTATTGTGAACAAATGGATAAAAATATGACTTTTTCTATCTCTCAATCTATTTATATCACTTGTATGCAATGTATTTGGCTGGCATAAGTGGCTGATCTGCTGAGATTTGTCAATTGGGAAGTCAAGGTTAGCTCACCAACTCCAATTATTGCTAGATATACAAGTTATCTCAAATAATGCAAGAGGGGTATTTTGGTCAAATGGCGCAGGATTTTAATGGCACAAATGTAATCCTTGCAAACCCTTAGGGTTTGTGTGACGCCCCAAATCCGGGTTCTCTAACCTCAGATTCGGTGTTCACGATCTACCGTCATCATAAGCATTCTATAAACTATTATGGAATAATAAACATGCATTGTTCATTATAATAAAGTTTCATGACATAGTCCCAAGGTCTTCTTAACCTTAACTTAAACACACCATTCATATTACAAAAGGTTTACATAAGAAATCCCATTAGATAATAATAATTAACATTCATTCTAAACTATTCCTGGATCTTGCCCTTGCCCTTATCCTTTGTATTGGATCCTTCAGGCTTAACTGGAATAAATGTCATGATATAGCAAGGGTAAGCAACTAATTTGCTTAGCAAGTTTATATACAAGAGAGATATATCATGACTGGAAATTAATTTTGCTTTCAATGTTCAACAATAATATAAGGTTTTGAAGGAATATGAATTAACAATTAACAATTGAATACTCGAATAATTGAATAACATGAACTGAGTGGTTTTGAAATAACCATGAACATTTGCCAAGGTTCTCAGTCATTTAAACTGGACCTCTTAATATGTTTTGGTATTCAAGGGGATCAGCCTTTCATACCCCATGATTTATGCATAAACACTTAATAATCCGGCATCGATATCATGCCTTAATCAAATTCATCCTTTTCTCAGCCAAGAGTTCTTATCATATCAATTTAATAAGAATAGCTTTTTAAAACACATTTGATTTATCAAATTAAAACATGCTTGATCTAGCTGATACAATTAACATAGATCTATCTCATAAACAGTTCATGAATGAAAGAACTTTAATTTAATTCACAGTTTAATAATAATAGAACATGAATTCAATGCGAATTTCAATAATCAATATAGATGTGAATAATTATCAATAATTATTCACTAACATGCTTTGAAAATAATAACTCGAGTTTGAGTTAGGAAACTTGCCTTGTTTGTAGGTTACGGCAATTAAATTATATCCACTATGCAGTTAAGTTATCTTCCTTTGAGAGACCTATAGTTAATCTTTTAATTAGCCATAGCATAACATTAGATTATGTAATCACATAGATATTATATATTACATGCAGTTCTTAGAAATATTATCATGCCTCGATAATGTTACTATTAATTAACAACTACCTTTAATTCACCTAATATTATTAATCTTGATAATACTTTTATTCATTTACTAATATTATTAATCATTTAATAATATCTTATTCCATTACTAATAGTATTAAACATTTAATAATATCTTATTCCATTACTAATATTATTAATTATTTAATAATATTTTATTCCTTTACTAATATTATTACATTTTTAATAACATTTTATTTAATCTCAAATATTTTTATTTACTCAATAATAATACTTTAATTTAATATTAATAATATTTTAATCTAAGATTAATATTTTAATCTAATATCATTTAATAATACTTAATCATTTATTAATGCTTAAATCAAATATTATTAACCATTTAATAATATTTTAATGAAGTTTTAATCTTAATATTTTTATTTACTTAACAATATCATATACTAATATTATTAATATCATAATAATATTTTAATAATTTATTGAATTAATAAACAATTTAATCTAATTGCTCTTTTGTAATTAAACCTCTTATTTAATATCCATAAAAGGTCATAAATAATATTTCTTATTATAAATTACCAAAATGCCCTAAAATAGTCATAATATTATATATTAGGAGTATTCAAGCATTAAAATCATATTTTTCTTATTTAAGACATCATATAACTATTTATTTTATTTTATTCATAACTTAATAATTTTTAGGAAAAATAGCAAACTGATTCCAAAAATTCTCATTTTCTGGATTTGGACAGTATATGAACCAACAATGATTTCCAAAATTTTTTGGAATTTTAGAAAATGATTTACTAATTTTAAAGTGCTCAAAACACTCGGATCTTGCTTCATTTTTCTTAAATTGAGTTCTGCTCAGAAAAATCTGATATTTTTAGGGTATACTCTCATAAATATATGAACCTACTGTAAATATTTCGGAATTTTCCAGTGTATACACAATAAGATATTTGAAGGTTAATATTTCGGAGTCCTTGACGAAAATAGCCATTACGAACAACCTATAAATCGAAACGCGTCCGTTCTTTTTCCTACATGTAGATAACTTCTCAAGTTACCTCTGTGATTTTTTCCAGATTTTTAAAAGACATGCAACTGTCCGAAACAGTCCCAAAAAAAATGGGAATAGTTACTATTTTAGGGTTTTGAACCCTTAACATTCAAAGTGGACTATTTTGGAGAAAACAGCCCCAAAGGTTTCAAAACTTGCTAGATTTATGTTCTACCGCTTGGGTTTACTAGATAACTCATGTATCTAGCACCTCCCTTCGACGGAACACAAATCCAAGTTGGAAAACTTGAGTTACACAAGATTTAGTAGAAGAAAAACAAGAGTTTCACCCTTGGAGAACATATGCTCATTTTTTTCCTCTAAGCCTTTGATCTAACACTCAAGATACTTAGTTCCATACATGATGATATGTAAAACTAGGGTATCTTAAGTATTTGATCATAACCCCAACAAAACTAAAGCTATAAAACAAAGTAGAAGAAGAATGTGAAGGTTAGGTTATACCTTGATTTAGTGGCAACCTTCCTTGATTTACCAAAGTAAGTAATGAACTTAGGATGCATGAACAAACTAGCACACCTCTCCCCCTCTTGCTATAACCGAACCCTCTCTCTGTTTTCTCTCTCTTGAAGTTTGCTAGCTTGGGAGAAAAAAGATAGAAGAAGAAGATTGAGATAAAATGAATGTCTAGCAAAATGAGTGAGTGATATAACTATTATCCCCCATATTTTTAATGTCCCAAGGATAAAAGACTACACCTTATCTCTTCAATTAGTCTAATCATGTGATTAAAGGTGCTTAATAGATTTACAACCAATAAGAGCTTGACAAACATGTACTTGTGTGTAAGAGTTACTAATTATGGACATTGTTTAGCTTAATTAGTTGCCTTAAAGGCCTTAAATGGTCGGTCCCTCTAGCCCATTATATCTCCCAATTTACATTTATTTTAATACACAAATTTGATTAACCAAAAGTCTAATATACCCTTAATCAAGTGGGCTAAGTATTGGTTTGCATTTTATTTCCTTTGGGCTCCTTCCTTAATTGTTTTGCGCTATGTAATAAACATAGTCTAGCAATTTTAATATATGATACCCAAATTGTTTATTTAGGGTTTCCATTTCCAATCATATGAAATTTAATTACTTATAAATGTGACTTTAACTCATAACCTAATTAGGTTTACAAGAATTATGTTTAAAATTATTAGTCACTTGAAATAACAAGATTATCCACTTAAGTTAGTACACATATTAAATACTAACATTTCCTTATTACCATAACCCTTAGGTTATTTAATTGTCTCACCTAATGTATAATTAGGTTACGAAGCTTTCATTTTTTATGAAATCTATAAATGTATATATCCATAACTATAGTATATATGTTAATTGACTCATGCACCACTTCACATATGTTGTCACGTATTAAATCACTATATAACACAAAGTTTTAAAATATTAATAATGTACATACATATATAGTGACTTAAAATTCACGATTATTACAGTTTGACCCTTAGGGTTTAACCCTAAGATTTAGCACAAAAATGAATTTCTAGATTTTCATTAGGGGTTTAAAATAAAATAAAAATAAAAATAGTTTCTAATAATAGAAAATTAGTGTTTGTTAATTAGGTTAGATTTCTAATTACATTATATAAGAACATTAGGGTTTAAAATTCACCAATTATAATTAACCTTGCTAATTTAGCAATTAGGGTTTATAATTTTTTGATAATTAGGGTTACTAAATTACAATTAGGGTTTCCAATTACTAAATTAGAGTTCTAGATATTAGGGTTTTAAGTTACTAATTAAGTTTTCCATAATTAGAAATAAAATCTACTATACATGATATTAATCACATTAACACTATTTCTGACTGATCACAAACTCTAATTTAGGTTTAAAATTAGGGTTTCTAATTTTAAAAATTAGGATCTTATAATTAGGGTTTTCTAAAGATTAATTAGGGTTTCTAGATTTTAATTAGGGTTTACCTAATTAATCATTTAATACATTACATAAATCATATAACACAGTTATATATACAGTCTTGAATTTTGCATTTGAATTTAAAAATAGGGTTAAACAAATTAATGCTAGGGTTTTGACATTATACACCATAATTGATCAACCATTATCAATACGTGCATACTGTATATATTTATAGCATTGAAAAAATATAATATAATTAATATTATATTATTATTCTCATTCCTTGATAAAGATCCAAAATTAGTGTTTGGATTCCATATAAGATTTATCTACCATACATAACATTATTAATTAAGTTAAAATAATTAACTTAATTAATCTAGCATAAATTCATATAATAAAATAGATTAATTATTATAATAATCTTTTCATATGTTATTTATATAATATATAATTATATTTTTATGTAAAGTAATTAATAAAAACATTTCTACTATAAAATTAATTTTATTATAAGAATATAATTTATAATAATAAATAATTCTAAAATAAAATGATTTAAAATTATTCATGTAATAAATATATTTTTATTTATCATATAAATACATTTTTATTTATCACATAAATACATACTCTTTATCTTGTACAAATCCTCATCTTTAAAATAAAAAAATATATATACCACTACAAAAAAATGGGCCTTTAGCAACGATTTTTCGGGCAACGACTTTATAAATCGTTGTTAAAAGTATATGTTTAGCAACGAAAGTTGTCCTTCGTTGCAGATTGTGTCAGATTTTCACTTTTTGCAACGAAATTCATAAGTCGTTGTAAAATTTCGTTGCTAATTCATAGGAGGGAAAAAAGTTCGTTAGAAATTCGTTGCAAAATTTTCGGCCACTTGATTTTCCGTCATCGTGGGCAACGAAAATTTTTTTGTTGCTAAAAATAGGGCTTTAGCAACGACTTTTCAGGCAAAGACTTTATAAGTCGTTGCTAAAAGTGTATGTTTAGCAACGAAACTTGTCCTTCGTTGCAGATTGTGCCAGACTTTCACTTTTTGCAACGAAATTCATAAGTCGTTGCAAAATTTGGAAACAAAATTCGTTAGAAATTCGTTGCAAAATTTCTAACCACTTGATTTCTCCTCATCGTAGGCAACGAAAGTTTTTTTGTTGTTATATTTCGTTGCCTAATATGGACCACATTCATTGGCAACAATTTTTATTTTCGTTGCATATTTTATACAACTTTTTGCAACGACTATTAATATGTTGTCTTAAATTAAGATAATCCCAATAAGCATGTTTTTGTAAGACCATATTCGGTATTTGGAGAATTGTCAAAAAATATTCATATTTAGTATTTAAAAATTATGTCCAAATGCGAAACATATTCGAACCTGTGACCTATCATTTGAAACTTTGGTCATTTGACCGCTGGAGCAACACAAGTTATCTGTTAATATCTTGCAAGGATTAATAGTTATATCAAAACATGATATTTTTCCCATATATTCTTTTCTTCTCCTTCACTATATACCATTAATATAATCTCAAGAAGTTATATACTACAATAATAATAACAATAATAATAATAATAACAACAACAACAACAACAACAATAATAATAATAATAGTACTAATAACAATAATAATAAAAATAATAATAATAACAATAATAATAATAATAATAATAATAATAATAATAATAATAATAATAATAATAATAACACTATTATTTCGCTTATATATGTCAAATACTTACAAAATTATGATATTTATCTTACGTGTTCTTTAATTTATTTATTTTGCCTTGGAATATAGTATAAGTTATTCTTTTCAATTATCTTCTTTTTGCAAACAAATAATTAATAAGTTTATCAAACACTTTTTGATGGAAATTGGCAATGAAATAATTAAATGACATATCAATGATCATACATGATCAATATATAGAAGATTATAACGTAAATTAATAGCCAAGTTAATTAATTAGTTTTTTAATATTGGACATTTTAAAATAAGGAATAATTAATGCTATTGTTTCCGAAAATCTACTACTTTTTTTTATTTTGCAAAAAAAAAAGAATTGATATAATAATTAATGATTGTGGAAAAAGGAAAAAGAAGAAGTCAAATGTGTCTTTCCATACTAACGATCTTATATATCACAGGATAAAATGACAAATTAGTGTGTTATTATTATAAGATAATATATTTGTAATTCATGCATAAATCTTTATATGAATATTTAGAGATAAATTTATATATATATATATATGGTAATAAAATTTATCTAATACACAAAAAATATAACATAAGAAGCAAAAATATCACAGCTAAGTTTTGAACCTAAGACTTATGGGCTATTGGGCCAGTATGCTACCATTGAGCCATTCTAATTTATTAGTTAACTAAACTAACGCCATAACTTGTAGTCTCCAATATTTTTAAATTTATTCTACTAATATGTATATATATATATATATATATATATATATATATATATATATATATATACATACATACATATTCTTTTTAAAATTTCTTGTCAAACTAAATAAAATACTAAACAAATCTCAACATTAAACTAAATATATATAAAGTAACTATGAATATTTATATATCGTAACTATGAATATTGGGTCATTATGCTACCATTAAGCCATTCTAATTTATTAGTTAACTAAACTAACGCGCCATAACTTGTAGTCTCCAATATTTTAAATTTATTCTACTAATATATATATATATATATATATATATATATATATATATATATACACACATACATATTCTTTTCAAAATTTCTTGTCAAACTAAATAAAATACTAAACAAATCTCAACATTAAACTTAATATATATAAAGTAACTATGAATATTTTTTTTATATAAATATATATATATATATATATGTAAACAAATATTCATATAAATATTTATAAATTTATCTCTAAATATTCATATAAATATTTATAAAAAATATTCATATCTAAAGTTTAGATAAAATATGTGACGCTCCCAAAACAGGTATACATCACTCATCTTGGATCGCCAAATACATGGTACAAAATTCAAATACAACTTAATTATACAACAGTCGTGTAAAATACGACAAAAATATAATCTAAGAGTTTTTAATAAGAATATTGTCATCTAGACAATATACAAACTCAATGGAGTCCTCATTACATTTATTGTTACACTATTTAACATAATAGTGAGGACTACTAATGCTATCATCTGAATCGTCACTCTGCTCCCTCGACTAGTAGTCTTTGCTTACATTCTCATTTCGAAAAGAACAAATAAAGAAAGGGTGAGCTCAACTAGCCCAAGAAGAAATATTATGACTAAGATAATGCAGAATAATTTACCATTAGCCTTCAACAGTGTTAAACTGATAAAATATAACAAACTTCAAGTTTAACTGCAGCGGAACAAGCAATCCATTAGAAGGGTCAAGTAGAGAATAAAATCTAGTATCTTCTATGATTTAAAAGGTTTTTCATCACTTTAATCACTGAAACTCAGCTTAATAAATAAACCACATCATCCCTGCACTATGGCCAATGATATTCATTAGTATCACGACCATAAATTCTCCATGCACTACGGGCCAAGGATATTCGTGTATTCATCCATGGTCATGATCATGCCAACATCTGTCCATCAATGCACTACGGGCCAATGAGGACTTTTACCACATCATTTGTAACATTACGGTCATGATTATACCGAATAATCCCTGGTCATAATCATACCAAGTCCATTTATGCACTATGTGCCACGAGATGACTTTCAACATAATATAAACATGAGGATGATGACAATGATATAAGAATTCAATAAAACAAGTTCAAGAATTAATTTATCCAGAACCAATAACGGCCAAAATTGTAATATGATAATCGCTTTGTAGAGTAAAATTCAAGAATGCTCGTAAGAATGTTTCCATGAAAAGATATCGGATGAAGTGCAAATATCAAGGATATTCCACTAATTTCATGGAGTATAAAAGCCAAAACTTTAACCAACCGAGTATAATAAAGAATGGAATAACAAAAGAAATCAACAGTATGCGATAGACCACACAGATAAAAGTTATTTCAATGTAATAATAAATAATGGAACTGTGTCAATGCGCGTAAACGCACGTATGATGTGATATTCCAACAAAATAATAAACAACGGAACGGATCATGCGTAACGCACGCATGTGATGTTCCAAATGAATAATAAATAAACGGAACCGGGTTATGCGTAATTTACGCATGTGATGTTCCAATGTAATAATAAATAACGAAACCAGGTTATGCGTAACGCACACACAAGATGTTCCAACATAATAATAAAGAATGGAATAACAGAATAATTTCACCATGTATGCGGTACTTCGCATAGACAGGTTATTCCAACATAATAATAAAGAATGGAATAACAGAAGTTCTCTTCGTGAAGACGAAAGAAAGAAATAATACCCCCTACCTTAGAAAAACTAGATACTGGAATAGTGAGGTAGCAGACTTCTCTTCTTCTTTCTCTCTATAATTTCTCTCTATAATATTTGCTCTAAAGCTTTTGTGAATTGGTGAGAAATGAAGGAAGAATGAGCTTCTATTTATAAGAAAATATAGTTTCGATAATTGCACATTTTGGGGCTCGAAATATTCCAGTACAATACCTCCAACTTTTCTTTCATTTTTAATTTAGTCCTGTAAGTATTATCAAACCTGCACCACCTCCCCTAATAGTAAATAATGTGAATCAATAGTTCATTCATGTGAATCAATAGTATAATCATGTGAAAAATATGAATTACAGTATAGTACCTCTATCTATACCTCCATTTTTAACTTAGTCATGCAAGTATTATCAATTTTGCACTAACTCCTCTAATAGTACACACATGTGAACAAATAGTTATATAAGCATGTGAATTAGTAACAATTAATTGCTCATTTATCTGATAAATTATCCAATTTATCAATATACCCCCCATACATCAATTATCATCGGAATAGATGTCGATTTCCACTAACACTAATAATCCCAACACAATGGAACTATCAAATTCATCTTTAATCAACACGAAATTATTCATCATTAATATTATAACTCACAATATTTAACAACCAGATCATTCCCAGGAAAGAGGGGGCTTTCCGATAAGGATTTCTCCTTATTGACGCGCAATTAGGTGACCAAACCCTCTTCGATGTGAACTTCTAGACATTGTAAATATTACAATTTAATAATATGAATAACTTTTTCGTCTCAATTATTGATTTAATAATATAACATATAATGCGCATTTATATCGTGACAATAATCGAATCAATAATACGAGAGATATGATGCAAGCAATTATCGTAGTAATAATTGAGTATAATCGAGTGACTTCTCACTAAGCATCAATAATCAATACTGTGTGCTACTATGCAACCACACGTACACATCGTACTTTTACTTTAGGGTAGTTCAACAGTTTTAACGGTAACACTTTCGCCGTTATTTTTATAAAAGATAATTATGTCGATTTTTTTTAACTACGACATAATACTTCATTGTGAGGTCCAAAGAATGATTGTGTTGTCGCATTTAATATTCCCTGTTAAAACAAATATTCCTCGACCAATCGAATATTATATAACCACTTGCTTACTTTGCAAAATTTGTAAATATTACCCACAACTATAACATTATATCATATCCACGCCATAATATTCAAAAATATATTTTGAGAGAAATTAATCTTTATTCATAAAATTTGGGGTCTTACAACCTCCCCTTCTTATGAAATTCCATCCTCGAAATTAGGGTACGTACCTGGTATATAGAAGAGGTGAGGATATCTTAACTTCATCTCAGATTCTAACTCCCAGGTCATTTCTTCCACATCGTTGTTTCTCCACAAAACTTTGACTTGAGATATAATCTTGGAGCGTAGAATATGATCCTTCTTATCCAAGATTTTAACAGGTAACTCTTCATACGTTAAATATTTCTCTATCTCGTCTGGTTCTAATTCAATAATGTGGTTCGGGTCTTTCATATATTTACGTAACATGGATATGTGAAAAACGTTATGAACACGAGACATACTTGGCGGTAAGGCGAGTCTATAGGCCACAGTTCCTACTCGATCAAGGATTCAAAATGGGCCAATGAATCGAAGGTTGAGTTTTCCTCTCTTTCCAAATCTCGTAACTCCCTTCCATGGAGCAACACGTAACAACACATGATCTCCAATATCGAATTCCGCGTCCTTTCGATGAAGATCAGCATAACTCTTTTGTCGATCTTGTGAGGTTTTTATACGTTGTCGGATCGTTTGAATCTTTTCCGTAGTCATACGTACCAAATCCGATCCCAACAACGTTGCTTCACCCACCTCATCCCAACATACTGGAGAACGACACTTTCTTCCATACAACGCCTCAAATGGAGCCATGCCAATACTTGCTTGATAACTGTTGTTGTAGGAAAACTCTACCAATGGTAAGAACTTGTCCCAAATTCCATTGAAGTCAAGGACACATAGTCTTAATAAATCTTCAAGAGTTTGAATAGTCCTTCCATCATTGTTATTGTCTTGGCGTCTTTCCATCATTGTTGAATCTCCTCGCAACATAAAGGTGGCAAAGGGAACCTTTTATTCCTCGAAGCATCCCAAGACATCAAATATCTTGGTGATCTGCTTTATCCACGTCTTCGCCTTAAGTGGTTTTGGCTCTCCAATAAACTCCGATGGTCCCAGCTCCTTGAACTGTTTAGCGGTGACCGTCCGAGAGTTTCCAGTGTTTCCACCTACATTTTGGACAGGAGCTGCTCTCGCCTGATGTTGCATGAATTGCATAAAGCCTCTAAACATTCCATCGTTCATCATTTGGTCAGTGTTGTTGTTTGCATGAGGATTATTGCCTTCCTAATGCATATTATCCTGATTATTGATCTATGGAGACTCAACGGTCTCCTGTGCTCCATTGCTATTCTCAACATTTTCAGATGTCATTTTCAAATACTGCCACAAAATAAGGGTTAATTGACATATCACATATTATCCCTATACTCTGACCAACCAATTAAATACCAAATAAACTTAGGCAGGTCATACTAGC
The DNA here is from genome assembly GCA_020205615.1 of Panax quinquefolius. Taxonomy (NCBI): domain Eukaryota; kingdom Viridiplantae; phylum Streptophyta; class Magnoliopsida; order Apiales; family Araliaceae; genus Panax; species Panax quinquefolius. The sequence goes on from CM035165.1 coordinate 52,619,429, forward strand.
GAAGGAATTCCCCGTCTCTCCCCTCTTAGTTCTAGTCTCACATCTTAGCCAGGGATCATATCCCTAAGCTTTGATACCAACTGTGACGCCCCCAAAATAGGTATACATCACACATCTTGGGTCGCCAAATACATGGTACAAAATTCAAATACAACTTAATTATACAACAGTTGTGTAAAATACGACAAAATATAATCTAAGAGTTTTTAATAAGAATATTTTCATCTAGACAATATACAAACTCAATGGAGTCCTCATTACATTTATTGTTACACTATTTAACAGAATAGTGAGGACTACTAATGCTATTGTAAGTCCCCAACTTTTTAATGAATAAAATCAAATTTTCTTTATTTATTATTGTGAATAATAAGGTATTAATTTGATATAATAACTTTGGTTATGGGTGAAATGTGAAAATTTTGCAAAATAAGCAAGTGGTTATAAAATATTCATTTTGTCGGTGGAATATTCTTTCTGTCGGGGAATATTTGTACGACGACGCAGCCAATTGTGGACCCCATAACGAATAACGGTCGAATGAAGAAAACGACAAAATTGAATAACGGCGTAGTTGTTACCGTTAACACTGTTGGAATACCCGGTGGTTAAAGTAAAGTAATAACTGGCGTTGTTGCGCGAGTATACATACAGATTGCACAAGATTATTAAATTATTGATCCTTACGTGAAGAAGGCACTACTCAATAATTGTCACAGTAGTTACTGTTCAATATTTTATTTAATTGATTCAATAATTGATGCATTGATATTTTATATTATTGTTGTTTCAATTATCGTCACTACACAATATCTCCTTTATCAGATTAGTAATTCAGACTATTTGGAATAATATTATTAGATAGCATTATTGGCAATGTCTAGAAAGTTCTGTCAAGGAGAGGTTTGGTCACCTAATTCTTGGCGCTTGAAGAAGGAGAAATCCTTATTGGAAAGCCCCCTCTTTCCTGGGAACAGCCTGGTTGTCATAAATGTGATTCTGTAATATTATTTGTGAATAATTAATCATTGATTCATATGATAAGGAAATATTTATTTTATGTGGATATAAATGATGGATTTATTTATGTGGTTATAAATGAAGGAATTAATGTTGAGGTGTTTTATTAGTATTTTGTCGGATTGGAGGTATTAAAAATCAAACCAGTGTTTTTTGAGATATATTTCGGGAGTTATAATTTTTAATCCGACCGTTGGATCATTGTAATTTTTGGATATGTTATACATATATAAGTTAAGTATATGTCCAACAATTTTGAACCGTTAAAAATGAGCGTATGATTTGTTATGAATTTTAAGAGGGGTGATTCTTAAATCAAAGTTATAAATCATTTTGGTGGAAAATTCTAGAATTGGTGGGCCCCACTCTTGGTTGGTGAAGAAATGTCTGAGATTTTATTCAAATATGGTGGGTGGGAATAGTAGCGGTAAAGCCATCGGAGTTGCGAGTTAAAGTCTGCTTTGCGTGCTAACATTTTCCTATAAATAAAGGGCTAAGTTAGAATTGAAAATCACACTTTGAAACAAATTTTCTCTCTTTCTCTCTCTAGATTATTGAGTGTATTTTGTGAGTATTTAGATACTTTGTGAGTTTCATTAATCGGTGCAAGTTTCCTTGATTTTATCCGATATTCCGATCGAAATAATGATATTTTGAGGTAAGGGATATTATCTTCTTCTTAAATGATATTTTCTTCAATATCATTATCTTAGAAATATTGGTATGAACTTTTTATCAAATTTGGAACTTTTGTGTGTGGGGTTCTTATTCACGATACTCAAGACTATTCACATATATCTGGTACTATTCATGAATACTTAAGACTATTCACCAAAAAATGAAATTTTCTTCTTTTGTCCAAGTCAGTTCTATTATGGTTCTTATCTTTTATTGTATCCATGTTTTGATCATTATTTTTGAATTTTGCTTCAAAATTGGTTATTTTGGAATATTATTGAACTTGGATAAACCGTAATACTGAATCCTTAATATTTGATCTGTTATCTCATCTTTGGATTCGTTTTCTTTAAAATATTTTTCATCATCCTCGGTCTAAATGATGATATAAATGAATATCTTTGGCTTTAGTAGTACAAAGATGAATGATTCCCTAATGAATATCTTTGGCCCGTAAAGGTGAAAAGATGAAGCAGTGTTGAGATGAACATGACCAATTGGTGATACAAATGAATATCTTTGGCATAGTGCAAAGATGAATATTTAATTCAAGATGTATATTGATTGATGTTACAGGGATAAAATATTGATGATGGACTTTTAAATCTTAGAAGATAGTAAAATTCTTTCTCTACTTGACTCTTCTAATGGATTGTTGTTTTCCGCTGCAGTTGTTGATCTAAAACTTGTTTTCTTTTATATTTTATCAGATTATTCCCTGTTGAAGACTAATAATAATTTGTTGTATATTATCTTAGTCATAATATTCTTTACTGGGCTAGTTGAGCTCACCTTTTTGTTCCATTTTTCTTCTCAGGAGGTGAGAACATAGCAGGAACTAGTCGGGTTACGGAGTGATGGTTCTAGAAAGTTATTTTAGCAGTCCTCACTATTTTTAAAATAGTGTATCAATAATTGTAATGAGGACTCCTTTTGAGTTTTTATACTCTCTATTTGTATTTAAACTCACAGTCTAATGAAGTTATATTTGTTTCTGTACCATGTATTTGGCGACTCAGAATGGGTGATGTATACCTATTTTGGGGGCGTCACAGTTGGTATCAAAGCTTAGGGATATGATCCTTGGCTGAGAAGTGAGACAAGAACTAGGAGGGGAGAGACGAGGAATTCCTTCACTAGTATGACCTGACTAAGTTTATTTGGTATTTATTTGGTCGGTCAGAGTATAGGGATAATATGTTGCATGACTATTAACCCTTGTTTTATGGCGATTTAAGAATGGCAAATTGAGAAGCGTTAATAATGGAGTGAATCGCATAGTGGAGACACCTTTGATCACTACCGGGGAACGTGCAAACAGGAAGGCAATAATCCTCCGTAAACAACGTTCATCGAACAAATGATGAATGATGGGATGTTTAGAAGCTTTTTGCGGTTCATGCAAAACCCAGACGAGTGAGACTCGTGCACAAAATACTGGTGGAAATGCTAGTAATGCGCGGCTTGTCCTGACCAAGCGATTCAAAGAGTTGGGACCACGAATTTAAGGGAAAGCGGATCCGATCATGGCGGAAACGTGGGTCAAACAAATTACCAAGATATTCGATGTCTTGGGATTCACGGAGGAACGAAGGTTCCATTCTCCACCTTTATGTTAAAAGTGGTGAGGTAGACTCTTGGTGGAAGTCGTGAAGCGTATCTGACCCAATGACGCGACTCAAGATGTCTTGAGAAGCGTTCAGAAACTATTTAATGACAAGTACTTTCACGAAAGTATTCATTATATGAAGGAGGTGGATTTTATCGATCGAACAAAACAACATGTGCCGGTGTCCCGAAGACGAGGCGAAGTTTGCGAGTTATCGGGTGTTTGCATTTCATTTGGTGAAAATGAGGAACGAATGACGATGATGTTTCGAGAGGTCTAAAGCCAGAGATTCGATAATATCTTATCTCTCATAAATTTTCTTTATATTGAGATGTTGTATGCTTGAGGGCTCAATTATTAGAGTGAGATAATGAGTATGTTCAACCGAGGGAACACAACCGAGGTCATCTGGGTGGCGGTGGTCATCCGAACAATGACAACCGAGAGGAAGGAAAGCATTCTGGACAAAAGCGGTAACCACTCTGGTGGTAATCGTGGACGTGATAATAGAAGGAGCGAGTCGGGAGGAGATTTCAAAAGGAGAAGGTACAACAATGATAGCGTAAAAACATCAGCACCAACATCAACTATTTCTAGGGGAGGAGAACGACCACCGGTCGTATGTTACAAATACGGGAAAGAAGGACACATCAGCCCAAACTGCCCACAACAATCCAAGGTGTGTTATAAATGTGGAAAGGAAGGTCATATAGCTAGAGATTGTCTAGTTGTGAAACCAAGTTCAGCAGGGATGGTGACTCCAAAGGCTGTCCCGGACAAGTTAAAGTCGGTGGTTCCTGGAAGGGCATTTGTCGTGACTGCCCAAAACGCGAGGAACCCAAACGAGGTGATCACGGGTAAGCTAATCATAAACTCTTGCGAAGTTTATACCTTATTAGATACCGGTTCTACCCATTCTTTTATCTCTCCTACTTGTGCTCAACGTTTAAACTTGACTCTAGAGAAATTAGACTTTGACTTATCTGTTGAGACTCCGTTAGGAGAAACTTTCGTTACATCTACTATTTTTAAATCTTGCATGATTCAAGTCGGTACCATCACATTACCTGCCGACCTTATTTCTTTCAAAATTCTTGCATTTGATGTGATTTTGGGGATTGATTGGTTAACCACGCATCATGCTAAAATTGATTGTTTTCGTAAGGTTGTTAGTTTTCATATTCCTAACCAACCTATTATGCGAATTCAAACAACCAAACCACTAAAATCAGTCACTGTCATATCAAGCCATAAAGCTATTCATTTATTGAAAAACGGATGTCAAGCTTTCTTAGCCCATGTCATGGACTTGAACAAAAACACGTCAGATTTGAATACTATTTCTATTGTTAGTGAATTTCCTGATGTATTTCCTGAAGAACATCCCGGTCTACCCCCAGAATGTAAAGTTGAATTCTTTATTGACCTTGAACCTGGTACAAAGCCCATTTCTAAAACCCCATATCGAATGGTTCCTATTGAACTTCAGGAGTTAAAGGTCCAACTACAGGAGTTGTTGGACATCAGTTTTATTCGTCCTAGTACATCTCCTTGGGGTGCTCCTGTGTTATTCGTAAAGAAGAAAGACGGGAGTATGCGACTTTTTATTGACTACCGAGAGTTGAACCATGTCACTATCAAGAATAGGTATCCGCTACCTCGCATTGATGACCTATTTGACCAGTTGCAAGGAGCACAATTCTTTTCAAAGATCGATCTTCGTTCTGGATATCATCATTTGAAGATTAAAAGCGAAGATATTCTAAAAGGCGCCTTCGAACTTTCGATGCGGGCATTATGAATTCTTAGTCATATCTTTTGGATTAACTAATGCTCCTGCTGCTTTCATGGATATGATGAACCGTGTGTTTAAAGAATACTTGGATTAGTTCGTTGTTGTCTTTATTGATGACATCCTCATCTATTCCAAAAGCCGTGAAGATCATAAGCACCATTTGAAGCTGGTACTGCAAAGGCTTCGTGATAACAAGTTGTATGCCAAGTTAAAAAAATGCGAGTTCTGGCTTGAGGAAGTAGTATTCCTTGGACACGTGTTGTCAAAACATGGAGTATTTGTCGACCCGACAAAGATTGAAGCCATACAAAATTGGGAGCAACCAAAGTCGGTGACCGAAGTACGTAGCTTTCTGGGTTTAGTTGGTTATTATCGGAGATTCGTGGAAGGATTTTCTCGAATCGCTACTCCGTTAACTCAGCTAACTCATAAAGATATAAAATTTGGTTGGAACGAGGATTGCGAGAAGAGTTTTCAAGAACTCAAGAGAAGACTCATTTTGTAAGACCCCAAATTATTAATAAATAAAATTTATTTTCCTCTATTTATTATTTTGAAATAGTAAGGGTTGATATGATTAATGTGGATAGTTATGGGTAAAATCATAAATATTTCAAAATAAGCAAGTGGTTATAAAATATTCATTGTTGTCGGAGAATATTCGTTTGGTCGTGGAATATTCTTCTTTTAGGGAATATTAAATGCTGACGCCTTGATCTTTGTGGGCCCCATAACGGAAAGCGATTGGATGAAGAAAAGCGATAAATATAAGTTGTTTATAAATACTTGGCGTAGTTATTACCAGATTATCTTGTTGGAATACCGTGGTGGTTAAAACACACTAATCTGGCGTTGTTGAGCAGTAGCTTTGCAGTATTGCACCAATTATTGATTCTTACGTGAAGGCACTACTCAATAATTATTACGATAATTACTATTTAGTATTTTATTTTATTGATTCAATAATTCTTTGCATTGATATTTTATATTATTGTTGTTTGATAAATTGTCATTACATAGTATTTTCCATTATCGAGCAATAATTCATATTATCTGAATAATATTATTAGAAAACATTATTGGCAATGTCTAGAAAGTTACATCTAAAGAGAGGTTTGGTCACCTAATTGCGCCGCGAAGGAGAGATTCTTATTGGAAAGCCCCTCTTTCGGGGAGCGGCTGGTTGCTAGATCTTTGTGATTACGTAATATTATTTGTGAATAATTAATTATTGATTTATATGATGAGGAAAATATTGATTTTATGTGGATATAGATGGAAAAAATTTTAAAATGACAATTGTTGAAAATTAATATTTTATCTTTTTACGATAAAATAATTCATTTAAATATATTATTTTAATAATATATTATGGTGATATTTTATAATGAATGTGGGATATATGAGTATATGAGGAGGAAGAGTATTTTTGTGGCAATAAATGTTTAACACATATTTTGTGTGTTGGTGGATACAATTATTGTAGAAATTTGATTATAGCTTTGTAAAATCGTCAGTTTGTGGATTTTGGTTCAATTACATTTGGAATTTGGAAAAACTTTCTTCTTACGCAAAGTTGTAGAGAATTGAATTTCCTATTACAAATTGCGAGATTTGAATTTTTCGATAAAAAGGGCTATTTATTATGAATTATTGAAGTTTCGAAGCTCCTAAATAATTGATTTTTGGAAGTTTAAAATATTTAAAATAGGAAAAACATTTTTTTTTGTTTTGTGGGCAGCCCTAGCATGTGCAAGATAAGCTGAAATTAGTTGTCAAAATGTGCGTAGAGAATTTGTAATATATATAATATTATTATATTAAATTTTCTACTTTGGTGTTCTAAGCATTTTCCTATAAATAGGGTGCTTAGGTTAGAATTGAAAATCACAATCACACCGGCTGAAGTTTTTCTCTATATTATCGAGTGTATTTTTGTGAGTATTTTGAGTATACTTTGAGTATTGCTATACTGGTGCAAGTTCAAGTCATAGCCTATATCGGTGTTTCAACTAAATCTTATCTTTCGAGGTAAGGATGTTATTTTATTAGAAAATGATATTATTTCTTCAATATCATCATCGCCGAAATATTGGTTGGAAATTTTTATCAAATTTGAAACTTTTTCATCATGGGGTTACTATTCACGAGTTACTATTCATGAGTTACTATTCACGAGCTACTATTCATGAGTTCTTATTCACACGAGTTCTTATTCACGAGTACTATTCACGAAGCGTGAAGATGTTTTTTTGTGAAATTTCTATCTTTTGGTGTCGATTGTTACTATTCACGCATATACGGCACTATTCACATATCGGACCTTATTCATAGAAAAATAAAATTTCTTCTTTTTGTCCAAAATATCTACTATGGATACTAGCTTTGATTGTATCCATGTTTTGATCATTCTTGAATTTTACTCCACTCTGATTACTTATGAAGTATTTTTGAACTTGGATTGTTTAAAATACGAATCCTTAATATTGTTCTTTTGTTTCTTTGGATTCGTTTTTCTTTGAAATATTTTTCATCATCCTCAGTCCTAAATGATGATATTACTGAATATCTTTGGCCTGTAGTGCAAAGATGAATGATTTCTTGATGAATATCTTTGGCCCGTAGTGAAAAGATGAACAGGTGTTGAGATGAACATGACCGACTGATTAATATCTTTGGCCGTAGTGCAAAGATGAGCAGTGTTTAGATGAACATGACCAGTGATGAATATCTTTGGCTGTAGTGCAAAAGATGAATATTTGATTCCAGATATATATTGATTGATGTTACAGGGATAAAGTATCGACGATGAACTTTTAAATTCATATATAGAAGATAGTAGTTTGCATTCTATACTTAACTCTTCTAATGAATTATTATTTCCGCTGCGAAGATTGATTTAAAACTGGTTGTCTATTGTATTCTATTAGATTTTTCCCTGTTGAAGACTAACGATAATTTGTTGTATATTATCTTAGTCATAATATTCTTTCCTGGGCTAGTTGAGCTCACCCTTTTCCTTTTTGTTCCATTTTTCTTCTCAGGAGGCGAGAATGTAGCAAGTACTCTTAAGGGGTATGGAATGAAGGTTCTAGAGAGAGTTGTTTAGTAGTCCTCACCATTTTGTAAAATAATGTATCAATAATTATGATGGGGATTTATTTTGCATGTGGATATTGTCTAGATGGCAATATCTCGTATTTAAACTCATGATTTATATGTTGTAATAATAAAGTTATAGTTATTTACGTACCATGTATTTGGCGACTCGAGAATGGGTTGGATGGAATGGACCTATTTTGGGGCGTCACGGTTGGTATTAGAGCTTAGGATATGATCTCTGGCGGAGATCGGGGAATAGAACTAGGAGGAGAGGCGAGTAAATCCTTCGCTAGTGTGTCCTACCTAAGCTTATTTGTTAGTTAGTTAGTATATAGGGATATTATGTGATATATTGATTTCCTTAATTAACCCTTATTTTTGAATGATATTTGAGAATGTCATTGAGAATATTAATGATGGAGTAAATGAGGCCAGTGGAGATGCATGTACTTACCAACGAGGAGCGATGCAGTCGGTGGCAATGTACCTCCTGTGAACACCACCACCGAAAGCGAGATGATGAGCGAGGGATGTTTAGAAGCATTTTGCAGTTCATGCAAAATCGCACGAGGAGACTCGTGTTCAAAATACTGAGGAGGAAATGATAGCAATTCACGTGTGGTCCTGAGCCAAGCGATTCAAAGAGTTGGGACCACGAGTGCTGGGAAAGCCGGATCCGATTAAAGGCGAGACGTGGGTCAAACAAATTACCAAGATATTCGATGTCTTGGGATGCGGAGGAATAGAAAGTTCCATTCGCTACTTTTTATTCCGTAACGAGGCGGATTCTTGGTGGGAATCGTGAAGCGTACCCATCCATTTTGCACTCGGCGTATGTCATGGGAGACGTTTGAAGCAGATTCAATGACAAGTACTTCCTTGAAAGTATTAAATCATATGAAGGAAGTGGAGTTTATTAGATGGAAGCGAGAATAACATGGCGGTGTCCTAGTACGAGGCGAAGTTAGCGGAGTTATCCGAGTTTTGCACCTCATTTGGTGGAGAATGAGAAAGCGTATGACGCGGATGTTTACGAGAGGTTTAAAACCCGACATACGTCGGTATCTCATTTCTCATAAATTTTCTCTCTATTCCGGATGTTGTCAGCGGGGCTCGGTTGTTAGAAAGCGAGATAACGAGTACGTTCAACCGAGGGACCATAACCGAGGATCATCTAGAAGATAGCGGTCATCGAATAACGAAAACCGGCGGAGAAAGAAGAATACGGACAAAGGCGGTAACCACTCGATGGTAATCGTGGCCATGAAAATAGAAGAAGCGAGTCGGGAGGAGATTTTAAAAGAGGAGATTCAACAACGACCATGTGAAGACGTCGCCGATTGAGTAACCTGGTTCCAAGGAGGAGAAAGACCATCGGTCGTATGTTACAAATGCGGAAAGAGGGACATATCAAAAAGCGCACAGCAGTTTAAGGTATGCTATAATTGTGGAAAAGAATGACATATCGCTCGAGATTGTGCGGTATCGAAAACCGAGTCAAGCGGGAATGGTGACTCAAAAAGGATGTCCGAGAAAAGTCAAAGTCAACGATTCTGGAAGAGCGTTTTGTCGTGGCGGTTAAAAATGCGAGGAACCCGAACGAAGTTATGCGGGTTAGTTAATTATAAATTCTTGCAAAGTTTATACCTTACTAGAATCTGGGTTCTACCCATTCTTTTATCTCTCTTGCTTGCGCTCAGCGTTTGAACTTGACTACGGAGAAATTAGACTTTGACCTATTTATGGAGACTCCGTTAGGAGAAACTTTCATTACATCCGTTGTTTAGAAATCTTGCTTGATTCAGGTTGGCACTATCACATTACCTGTTAACCTTATTTCTATAGAGATTTTTGCTTTTGATGTGATTTTAAGGTTAACTACTCATCATGCCGAAATTGATTACTTTCGTAAGGTTGTTAGTTTTCATATTCCTAAGCAACCTGTTATTCGAATTCAAGCAATCAAACAATTGTAGTCAAACATTTTTATATCAAGCCATGAAGTCATTCGTTTATTACGGATGTCAAGTTTTCTTAGTCCATGTTATGGATTTGAATAAAGACACGTTAGATTTGAATAATATTCCTGTTGTTATTAATTATTCCTGACGTATTTCCTGAAGAATTTCTTGGCTTACTCCCAAAGCCTGATATTAAATTTTGTATCGACTTTGAACCCGGTACAAAACTCATTTCTAAAATCTCATATCGAATGGCTCCTATTGAACTTAAGGAGTTAAAAATTCAACTATAGAATTTGGTACCTGAGCCTTTATCTGGTGACTTCCTTTGTGGAATGCACCGAAGCCAGACTCTCCATAGGGGACACCATATTCGTGCGATAGTAAACTGATAGGTGTCATTGTAACGTGCTATCTAAGGTTGGGATATGAGTCACAGTTGAGAACAACCTAAGTCGGTAATCAAAATACGTAGCTTTCTAGGCTTAGTTGGTTATTATCGGAGATTCGTTGAAGGATATTCTCGAATCGCTATTCCATTAACTTGTGGTGACTCGTAGAGATACAAAATTCGAATGGAGTAAAGAATGTGGGAAGAGCTTGAAGAACTTAAGAGGAGACTCATTTCAAAGACATGTTCTAACCATGCCATCTGGAAAGCGAGCGTGGTAGGCGGCGTGTTGAGTAGAAGATCGTATACAAAATCTGAGTACGATATTGTCAAAGACTCATTTCAGTATAATTTATAAATAATAGAGATGGAAATGAAAACTCTAGGTACCCACGTGATGATATACGAGTATAATCGACTTTAATCGATAAAGTTAAAGTTGTTCAAGCTACACACCGGAGCTGATGAATTTGAAGAAGGAGGTGCAAGAAGTTGTTATTTCAAAAGCGAGAATCGGTGAGGTGAGGAAAGCTCAAACCTTCGATTTATTAATCCATTTGAAATTCTCGATCGAATAGGAACTATGGCCTATAGACTCATTTTACCGCCAAGTATGACGCGTGTTCATAATGTTTTTCACGTATCGATGTTACGTAAATATGTGGACGACCCGAACCACGTCATTGAGTTAGAACCGGACGAGATAGCCGAAGACTTAACGTACGAGGAGGTACCTGTCAAGATCTTGGATAGGAAAGAACATGTCCTATGTACCGAGGTTATACCACAAGTTAAGGTTTTGTGGAGAAACCATGCTATTGAGGAAATGACACGGGAGTTGGAAAGCGAAAATGAAAAGCGAGGTATTCTCATTTTTGAAACACTGTGTCGTCGTCAATTTCGAGGACGAAATTTCATAAGGAGGGAGGTTGTAAGACCCCAAATTATTAATAAATAAAATTTATTTTCCTCTATTTATTATTTTGAAATAGTAAGGGTTGATTTGATTAATGTGGATAGTTATGGGTAAAATACTTAAATATTTTTAAAATAAGCAAGTGGTTATAAAATATTCATTGTTATCGAGGAATATTCGTTTGGTTGTGAAATATTCTTCTTTGTCGGGGAATATTAAATACGACGGTAGCTTGATCTTTTATGGGCCCCATGTGCGGAAAGCGATTGGATGAAGAAACGACAAATATAAGTTGTTTATAAATAGCGGCGTAGTTATTCACAGAATTAATCTTGTTGGGAATACGTTGGTTAAAACACACTAATACGCGTTGTTGAACAGTAGCACACGGTATTGCACCAATTATTGATTCTTACGTAAGAAGGCACTACTCAATAATTGTTATAGTAATTACTGTTCAGTATTTTATTTTATTGATTCAATAATTGCTGCATTGATATTTTATATTACTGTTGTTTCAATAAATTGTCATTACATAGTATTTTCCATTATCGAAGCAATAATTCATATTATCTGAATAATATTATTAGAAAACATTATTGGCAATGTCTAGAAAGTTCTGTCTAAGGAGAGGTTTGGTCACCTAATTGCGCGCCAGTAAGGAGAGATCCTTATTGGAAAGCCCCTCTTTCACGAGAATGGCACGGTTGCGAGAATGTGATTCTCGTAATATTATTTGTGAATAATTAATTATTGATTTATATGATGAGGAAAATATTGATTTTATGTGGATATAGATGGAAAAATTTTAAAATGACAATTGTTGAAAATTAATATTTTATCTTTTTACGATAAAATAATTCATTTAAATATATTATTTTAATAATATATTAACGGTGATATTTTATAATGAATGTGGGATATATGAGTATATGAGGAGGAAGAGTATTTTGTGGCAATAAATGTTTAACACATATTTTGTGTGTTGGTGGATACAAATTATTATTAGAAATTTGATTATAGCTTGTAAAATCGCTTGTTTGTGGATTTGGTCAATTTACATTTGGAATTTGGAAAAACTTTCTTCTGTAAAGTTGTAGAGAATTGAATTTCCTATAACAAATTGCGAGATTTGAATTTTCTGATAAAAGGGCTATTTATTATGAATTATTGAAGTTTCGAAGCTCCGAAATAATTGATTTTTGGAAGTTTAAAATATTTAAAATAGGAAAAACATTTTTTTTGTTTTGTGGGCAGCCCTAGCATATGCAAGATAAGCTGAAATCAGTTGTCAAAATGTGCGTAGAGAATTTGTAATATATATAATATTATTATATTAAATTTTCTACTTTGGTGTTCTAAGCATTTTCCTATAAATAGGGTGCTTAGGTTAGAATTGAAAATCACACCAGAAACTGAAGTTTTCTCTCTCTATATTATCGAGTGTATTTTTGTGAGTATTTTGAGTATACTTTGAGTATTGCTATACGGTGCAAGTTCAAGTCATAGCCTATATCCGGTGTTTCAACTAGAAGTACTATCTTTCGAGGTAAGGGATGTTATTTTATTCGAAAATGATATTATTTCTTCAATATCATCATGCCGAAATATTGGTTGGAAATTTTTATCAAATTTAGAACTTTTTCATGTCGGGGTTACTATTCACGAGTTACTATTCATGAGTTACTATTCACGAGCTACTATTCATGAGTTACTATTCACGAGTTACTATTCACGAGTACTATTCACGAAGCGTGAAGATGTTTTTTTGTGAAATTTCTATCTTTTGGTGTCGGTGTTACTATTCACGTATACGGCACTATTCACGTATCCCGACTATTCATTCATAGAAAAATAAAATTTCTTCTTTTGTCCAAAATATCTACTATGGATACTAGCTTTGATTGTATCCATGTTTTGATCATTCTTGAATTTTACTCCACTCGATTACTTATGAAGTATTTTTGAACTTGGATTGTTTAAAATACCGAATCCTTAATATTTGTTCTTTTGTTTAACTGGATTCGTTTTCTTTGAAATATTTTTCATCATCCTCAGTCCTAAATGATTATATTACTAAATATCTTTGGCCTGTAGTGCAAAGATGAATGATTTCTTGATGAATATCTTTGGCCGTAGTGCAAAAGATGAGCAGTGTTGAGATGAACATGACCGATCGATTAATATCTTTGGCCGTAGTGCAAAGATGAGCAGTGTTTAGATGAACATGACTAGTGATGAATATCTTTGGCATGTAGTGCAAAGATGAATATTTGATTCCAGATATATATTGATTGATGTTACATGGATAAAATATCGACGATGAACTTTTAAATTCATATATAGAAGATAGTAGTTTGCATTCTATACTTAACTCTTCTAATGAATTATTATTTCATTGCGAAGATTGATTTAAAAGCGGTTGTCTATTGTATTCTATTAGATTTTTTCCTATTGAAGACTAACGATAATTTGTTGTATATTATCTTAGTCATAATATTCTTCTTTGGGCTAGTTGAGCTCACCCTTTTCCTTTTTGTTCCATTTTTCTTCTCGGGAGGCGAGAATGTAGCAGTACTAGTCGGGGGTATGGAATGAAGGTTCTAGAGAGAGTTGTTTAGTAGTCCTCACCATTTTGTAAAATAATGTATCAATAATTATGATGGGGATTTATTTACGTGTGGATATTGTCTAGATGGCAATATACGTATTTAAACTCACAGATTTATATGTTGTAATAATAAAGTTGTAGTTATTTACGTACCATGTATTTGGCGACTCGAGAATGGGTTGGATGGAATGGACCTATTTTGTGGGTGTCACACATTTAAGACTGTTTCGACAATACCATCCGGTTCGGATGGATTTGTTATCTACAAATGATGCTTCCGCAAAGGGTTAGGATGTGTTCTCATGCAACATGGGAAAGTCATAGCCTATGCCTCATGGCAACTCAAAGAATATGAGAGGAATTATCCTACTCATGATTTGGAGTTAGCAAAGCAATGTTTCAAGCGTTGAAGATTTGGAGACACTACCTGTATGGGGAGAAAGTGGAGATCTATACAGATCATAAAAGCCTCAAATATTTCTTCACCCAAAAGGAACTCAACATGCGGCAACGTCGTTGGCTCAAGCTATTGAAAGATTATGATCACACCATCCAATATCATCCTGGAAAAGGAACGTGGTAGCTGACGCATTACGTAGAAGATCATATGCGGGTACGAGTGCAATGTTGTTAACATAAAGGTCCATTTTGTATGACTTGCAAAGAATGGAGATAGAGATGAAGGCTCCAAGTACCCACGTGATGATATCAAACATGCGAGTAGAACTGACTTTAATCGATAAAGTTAAAGTTGCTCAAGCTACGGACATGGAGCTGATGTGTATGGAAGAAGAAAGTGCAAGAAGGTGCTATTTCAGAAGCAAGAATCGATGAAGAAGGAATACTTCGAGTCAACTCCAGACTTTGTGTTCCTAATGATTCTGACTTGAAGCATAGAATCATGATGGAGGCACACAAAACACCGTTTTCAATCCATCCTGGGAGTACCAAAATGTATCATGATCTTCGACATACATTTTGGTGGAGAAATATGAAAAGAGAGATCGCAGAGTTTATCTCGAGGTGTTTAACTTGTCAACGTGTAAAGGCGGAGCATCAAATGCCAAAGGGTCCATTACAACCACTTGAGATTCCGAAATGGAAGTGGGAACACATTACTATGGATTTCGTTATGGGTCTTCCCAAGGTTTCTCAAGGCATAGATGCGATTTGAGTTATTGTTGATAGATTAACCAAGTCTACCCATTTCTTGCCCATACGTGAGGCTTATTCCCTTGAACGTCTTGCTAGTATGTACGTGAACGAGATTGTGAGATTGCACAGCATGCCAGTATCCATAGTTTCGGATCGTGACCCAAGATTCACTTCACAATTTTGGGTTAGCTTACAGAAAGCTATGGGCACGAATTTATGATTCAGTTCGGCATACCATCCTCAAACGGACGGACAATCAGAGAGGACTATTCAAACTCTTGAAGATCTATTAAGACTCTATGTCCTAGATCTCAAAGGGAGTTGGGATAAGTACCTACCATTGGTGGAATTCTCCTACAGCAACAATTATCAGGCGAGCATAGGTGTGGATCCATTCGAGGCGTTGTATGGAAGAAAATGTCGTTCTCCAGTATGCTGGGACGAGGTGGGTGAAGCAACATTGTTGGGACCAGAGTTGGTACGCATGACTACAGAGAAGATCCAAACGATTCGACAACGTATACAAACGGCACAGGATCGACAAAAGAGTTATGAAGATCTTCATCGGAAGGACGTGGAATTTAATATTGGGGATCATGTATTGTTACATGTTGCAACATGGAAGGGAGTTACAAGATTTGGGAAGAGAGGAAAGCTTAATCCAAGATTTGTTGGTCCATTTGAGATTCTTGACCGAAATAGAAATGTGGTCTATAGACTCGCATTACCTTCAAGTATGTCTCGTGTTCATAATGTTTTTCACATATCTATGCTTCGTAAATATGTTAAAGACCTGAACCACATTATTGAGTTAGAACCAGACGAGATAGCTGAAGATTTAACGTACGAGGAGGTACCTGTTAAGATCTTGGATAGGAAAGAGCATGTCCTACGCACGAAAGTTATACCACAAGTTAAGGTTTTGTGGAGAAACCATGCTATTGAAGAAATGACCTGGGAGTTGGAATCAGAAATGAAAGCGAGGTATCCTCACCTTTTCGAAACACCAGGTACGTACGTCAATTTCGAGGACGAAATTTCATAAGGAGGGGAGGTTGTAAGACCCCAACTTTTTAATGAATAAAATCAAATTTCCTTTATTTATTATTGTGAATAATAAGGTATTAATTTGATATAATAACTTTGGTTATGGGTGAAATGTGAAAATTTTGCAAAATAAGCAAGTGGTTATAAAATATTCATTTTGTCGGTGGAATATTCTTTCTGTCGGGGAATATTCGTACGACGGCGCAGCCAATTGTGGGCCCCATAACGGATAACGGTCGAATGAAGAAAATGACAAAATTGAATAACGGCGTAGTTGTTACCGTTAACACTGTTGGAATACCCGGTGGTTAAAGTAAAGTAATACGCGTTGTTGCACAGTAGCATACGGTATTGCACAGTATTATTGAATTATTGATCCTTACGTAAGAAGGCACTACTCAATAATTGTCATAGTAGTTACTATTTAATATTTTATTTTATTGATTCAATAATTGCTGCATTGATATTTTATATTATTGTTGTTTTAATTATCATCACTGCACAGTATCTCCTTTATCAGATCAGTAATTCAGATTATTTGGAATAATATTATTAGATAACATTCTTGGCAATGTCTAGAAAGTTCTGTCAAGGAGAGGTTTGGTCACCTAATTGCGTGCAATGAGGAGAAATCCTTATTCGAAAGCCCCTCTTTCTGAGAGCAACTGGTCATCATAAACGTGATTTCGTAATATTATTTGTGAATAATTAATCATTGATTCATATGATAAGGAAATATTTATTTTATGTGGATATAAATGATGGATTTATTTATGTGGTTATAAATGAAGGAATTAATGTTGAGGTGTTTTATTAGTATTTTTTTCGGATTGAGGTATTAAAAATCAAACCAATATTTTTGAGATATATTGTGGGAGTTATAATTTTAATCCAACTAGTTGGATCGTTGTAATTTTTGGATATATTATACATATATAAGTTAAGTATATGTCCAACAATTTTGAACCGTTAAGAATGAGCGTATGATTTGTTAAGAATTTTAAGAGGTGGTTGATTCGAAAATCAGGTTATAAATCATTTTGGTGGAAAATTCTAGAATTGGTGGGGCCCACTCTTGGTTGGTGAAGAAATGTGCTGAGATTTTTATTCAAATGTGGTGGGTGGGAATAGTAGCAGGTAAAGCCACCAGGTTGCAGGTTAAGTCTGCTTCGACGTGCTAACATTTTCCTATAAATAGAGGGCTAAGTTAGAATTGAAAATCACACCAGAAACAAGTTTTCTCTCTTTCTCTCTCTAGATTATTGAGTGTATTTTGTGAGTATTTAGATACTTTGTGAGTTTCTATTAATCAGTGCAAGTTTCCTTCAGCCTTATACCGATATTCCGATCAGAAGTACTGATATTTTGAGGTAAGAGATATTATCTTCTTCTTAAATGATATTTTCTTCAATATCATTATGCCGAAATATTGGTATGAACTTTTTATCAAATTTGGAACTTTTTGTGTTGGGGTTACTATTCACGTATATGGCACTATTCACGTATACGACACTATTCACGAATACGGACTATTCAATTAGAAAAATGAAATTTTCTTCTTTTTGTCCAAGTTGTCTATTATGGTTACTATCTTTGATTGTATCCATGTTTTGATCATTATTTTTGAATTTTGCTTCAAAATTGGTTATTTCGGAATATTATTGAACTTGGATAAACTGTAATACGAATCCTTAATATTTGATCTGTTATCTCACTGGATTCGTTTTCTTTAAAATATTTTTCATCATCCTCAGTCCTAAATGATGATATAAATGAATATCTTTGGCCTGTAGTGCAAAGATGAATGATTACCTAATGAATATCTTTGGCCCGTAGTGCAAAGATGAACAGGTGTTGAGATGAACATGACCAACTGGTGATACAAATGAATATCTTTGGCTTGTAGTGCAAAGATGAATATTTAATTCAAGATGTATATTGATTGATGTTACAGGGATAAAATATTGATGATGGACTTTTAATTTTTAGAAGATAGTAGAATTCTTTCTTTACTTGACTCTTCTAATGGATTGTTGTTTTTCGCTGCAGTTGTTGATCTAAAACTTGTTGTCTATTATATTTTATCAAATTATTCCCTGTTGAAGACTAATGATAATTTGTTGTATATTATCTTAGTCATAATATTCTTTACTGGGCTAGTTGAGCTCACCCTTTTGTTCCATTTTTCTTCTCAGGAGGTGAGAACATAGCAAGAACTAGTCGGGGTACGGAGTGATGGTTCTAGAAAGTTGTTTTAGCAGTCCTCATTATTTTTTAAAATAGTGTATCAATAATTGTAATGAGGACTCCTTTTGAGTTATTATACTCTCTATTTGTATTTAAACTCACAGTTTAATGAAGTTGTATTTGTTTCTATACCATGTATTTGGCGACTCAGAATGGGTGATATATACCTATTTTGGGGGCATCAGACTATCATCTGGACCGTCACTCCGTTCCTTGACTAGTCCCGGCTACGTTTTCATTTCCTGAAGAGAACAGTGAAAGAAAGGGGTGAGCTCAACTAGCCGAGTAAGAAATATTATGACTAAGATAATGCAGAATAATTTATCATTAGCCTTCAACAGTGTTAAACTGATAAAATATAACAAACTTCAAGTTTAACTGCAGCGGAACAAGCAATCCATTAGAAGGGTCAAGTAGAGAATAAAATCTAGTATCTTCTATGATTTAAAAGGTTTTTCATCACTTTAATCACTGAAACTCAGCTTAATAAATAAACCACATCATCCCTGCACTACGGTCAAGGATATTCATTAGTATCACGACAACAAATTCTCCATGCACTACGGGCCAAGGATATTCGTGTATTCATCCATGGTTATGATCATGCTAACATCTGTCCATCAATGCACTACGGGCCAATGAGGAATTTTACCACATCATTTGTAACATTACGGTCATGATTATGACCAGGGATTATACCGAATAATCCCTGGTCATAATCATACCAAGTCCATCTATGCACTATAGGCCACAGATGACTTTCAACATAATATAAACATGAGGATGATGACAATGATATAAGAATTCAATAAAACAAGTTCAAGAATTAATTTATCCAGGAACTAATAATGTCCAAATTGTCAACATGATACTGAGTATAATAAAGAATGGAATAACAAAAGAAATCACCAGTACGCGATAGGCCAAGAATGCAGAAAAGTTATTCTAATGAATAATAAATAATGGAACCAGTCATGCGTAAATGCACGCATGTGATATTCCAACAAAATAATAAACAATAGAACCGTGTCATGAATGCTACGCAGATGTGATGTTCCAATGTATAATAAATAACGGAACCAAAGTTATGCGTACGCGCATGCATGGGATGTTCCAAATGTAATAATAAAGAATGGATTAATAAAAGAATTTCACCATGTATGCGGTACTTCGTATAGATAGGTTATTCCAACATAATAATAAAGAATGAAATAACAGAAGTTCTCTTCATGAAGACGAAAGAAAGAAATAATACCCCCTACCTTAGAAAAATTGGATACTGGAATAGTGAGGTAGCAGACTTCTCTTCTTCTTTCTCTCTATAATTTCTCTCTATAATATTTGCTCTAAAGCTTTTGTGAATTGGTGAGAAATGAAGGAAGAATGAGCTTCTATTTATAGAAAAATATAGTTTCGATAATTGCACATTTTGGGGCTCGAAATATTTCTGTACAATACCTCCAACTTTTCTTTCATTTTTAATTTAGTCCTGCAAGTATTATCAAACTTGCACCACCTCCCCTAATAGTAAATAATGTGAATCAATAGTTCAATCATGTGAATCAATAGTATACTCATGTGAAAAATACGAATTACAGTATAATACCTCTATCTATACCTCCATTTTTAACTTAGTCATGCAAGTATTATCAATTTTGCACTAACTCCCCTAATAGTACACACATGTGAACAAATAGTTATATAAGCATGTGAATTAGTAACAATTAATTGCTCATTTATTCGATAAATTATCCGATTTATCAATATAACCCCCAGACATCAATTATCATCGGAATAGATGTCGATTTCCACTAACACTAATAATCCCAACACAATGGAACTATCAAATTCATCTTTAATCAACACGAACTTATGTTAGGTTTGTAATATTCAAGAAGCAATCAAATTACAAAATAATGCGGAAGCGTGTAAAAATCAGAGTTTAAAAATTTACCAACCATATACCCGGATCACCCTTTATGCACAATTATTAATTAAACGAAAAGATAAAGAATAAAATCATACCTTGAAGATCGAAGCTTCCTCGTACAAGTTCACCTCCAAATCCTTTCGCTCAACTTGAATCCACCGGTTTTGTTCCTTCCTTTGATCAACGTTAGCCACCCATATGTTTGGCCTCTAGAGGTGATCCACCAAGGAAGAAGAAAATTCAAGAAGAAGGGTGGTTGGCTAAACCCTAGTTTTTCTATCTCTATAGAAAAGGTGTACTCTCCCAACAATTGGAATTATGTCGTTTGTTGAAAAAGTCAACAACCTCTCTCACCCATAATAAGACTCCTCTTATTTATAGATGTGGGCAACCCACCTTAACAATTAAGGAATTGGGTTTTATTTAATTAATTAAATTCTTTTAATTAATTAAACTCCCTAATCTTATTAGGGATAATTAATTAAACTCCTTTAACTAATTTTCCTTCCTAATCCAATTAGGAATAAATGAGAGTACATATATTAAATTAATTTCTAAACTCTTTTAGAAATTAAAATAATAATAATAATTGTAATAATATTAATAAGACTCCTCTTATTAATTTATATTTAATATTTCTAAAATATTAAATAATAAATATTAAGCTATTTAATTTATTCTATCACCATAGATTAAATTAAATATACATAACATATTATTACGATTATGCCATTAACTTCTTAAATAATTATTCTTCCTTTTATGGTGTGACCCTTTAGGTTCTCCATATTAAACCTAGGTTGTGAATAAATCAATTAGAATAATTCTAATCTTATTTAAATAAATAAATTAAACAATTAATTTATTTAAATAAATAATATTTATTCTACAATAGGATAAGCCTCCCTAGCGATCACGCGACTTTCCAGATAATATAGATTTCAACATTAATCATAAAAGAACCTTTGAGTAAATAGTTACTGTGATAATTCAATCCTTCCACCATACAATGTCCCAATTAAATATAAGACATGGAATTATGTCAAGTCTTATTTTATTTAATTATATGTATTTCGATTCTTAAATGCACAACTCAAATAATGCAAATTAGAAACTCCTTTCTAATTTCATTCTCGCCGCCAAGGACTCTTGGGTTGTCATTTATCGAATCACATAGGACATTCTCTTCTTTTATTAGAAGTGGTAGATTCTTTATTGATCATACATTATCTCCATGCATACAACTTATTATACCCAAGCATACCCTTTGATATACCCTAAGGGTCTTAAGGAATAAGTCAAATTATAACTCATCATACACAAGATACTATAATGATCTCAAGTCCAAGGATTACTTGTACTACTATCACTACAGAATTCCTATCGACAGCAAATAAAACTCCATTAGGTATTCCTTAGCGAGCCAATGCTCAAATGAACTTATTCTCTAATAAGCACCTACATACTTGCTTTAGTGTCTCCACACAAATGATCATGAGATCAATCATCCTCATCCAATGAGCAAGCAACGACGTATGTACCAATCTATCCAGATTCACTAATCCCCAATTTAGTAATCCAATGATTGGGAACTATTTTAGTTTTAAGCTTTCAAAGAATTTAGATCTCATTAGAATGATCATCATCATTATTCTAAAAGCATTGCTTAAAACTATGGGTTTATCACATATTATAAAACAAAGATCATGTAGATAATTAAAAGCCTTTAATAAATTAATACTTTTTATTAATAAATGAATAAGATTGTTACAAAGTATATGCTTTATCATCAAACATGATTGGGCTTGTGTGCATACTACTTTCAATCTCCCACTTGCACTAAAGCCAATCGTCATGGTATCTTATACTCTTCTTCTCTAAGTGACGATTATCCTATTTGTTGGATAAGCTTTAGTTAATGGATATGTAATGTTGTTCATGAGAGTCCACTATCTCTATAGTGATTTTCCATCTTTCAATGATTCTAATAATCAAATGAAAGTGCCACAACACATGTTTAGATCCAAGATGAGACTTAGGAACTATTCCTAGTTCTGTAATGAACTTTTAATCCAAACAATCAACTTGCGACTTCATTTATAGCTATTTACTTTGTCTTTATGACTAAACCAAAGAACTCTTTTGTTGTTTGGAACCTTTCCAATTCACTGCACCACTGTTCAAGGTAACACTTTACCTTAAAGTGGATTTTCATCGTCTCGTAGTGCGTCTCGAAAAACTTGAGTCTATAAAGCCCTCTAGTTTTAATTTAGACCCACCATGAATATGATCACATCCTTAGTGTCGGTTAAGCACTTTAAGATGTTTTTCACTGACTCATAGTGAACTTCTCCATAATATGACTGATCAACATCAGGTCTCGTACATTTCATTGCATACATGATTGTTACTTATGCGACCTCTCTTTTCAGAAGTCTGTGGGGACTATTAAGAGAGATACACTCCATAGCTCATCGACATGAGACATCTCTTGGAGTTTGCCATGCTAAACGACTTTAGCATCAAATGAATATACGCTCCTTGGGTTAAGTCGAGCATCCTCTTGTATCTATCTATATAGATTTTTATCCCCAATTAAGATACTCTTCCCAAACCATTCATGGAGGAATGTTTAGACAACTTTATCATTACTGATTGTAGCATTAGTATGTCATTCCTTATCCGTAGTATATCAATATATAATATTAGGAATGTCACGGCTCTCCCACTGTCCCTTTTGTACACACTAGAACTCTTACCTCATCGTATGTAACTGAATCATCATCTTCTATGATGTGTACCTCATCATCATCATCTATGATGAATCCATACCTCCTAGGTATCTTCGGTACTATTCCAGATTTACGATTCGGTTGTGGTACAATAGGTCAATCTATAGGTTCCTCTTATTTGACTTATAGTGTTTTGTGGTTCTTGAACTCTTCAAGATCTATTATCCTCCCACTAGCCCCTTCAATGATAAACACCTTTATCTTAGAAGGCGTGTGTTTCGCAACAAAAACACCTTTTGCTAAGTAGGATTATAGAACACATACCCTAAACTTACTTTAGGATGTCCCACAAATCGATACATGTCAAATCTTGTCCCAAGCTTATCCTTCGAAACATTTTCACATAAGTTGGACAACCTCTTAACTTAACATACTTAAGATTAGGAATCCTCCCCGTCCATAACTTTTATGGAGTCAATGGATTTTGAGGTTACCATTTTAAAGTAGATATGCAGCCATTTCTAGGACATGACCCTAGAGGGATACTGGAATGTTGGTAAAATCATTATGGACTGCACCATGTCCAACAAGGTACGAATTTTCCATTCAGATACATCAATCAATTATTGCGTATCAGGATGTTTCCATTATGAGAAAACCATTTGAGATGATCTAAAAACTTATTGCTCAAGTATTTATTCCTTGATCTAATCAAAGAATCTTAATACTTTGCCAATTTGTTTCACTTCTGAATTCTTTGAACCTTTCAAATAATTCACACTTGTATTTCAACAAATACATACATTCAACTCTTTGAATGATCATCTCATTTTCTTATACTAATTTGTTCAATATGCAAAATTATTTTCATGTAAGTCAGTATACAAAATCCATTAAGTGATATTCGATCCTATACAAAACATTATTATTATAAATAGAACAACAATTGTTCTTAATTATAATACCAAAGATTTATTGTTCAACAATAAAATGGAAATAATGTTTCTAACAAGAATTGGAATACAATAACAACTTATTGACTTAATAGATTTGCTTCAGTAGCGATGCTTAAACTATAAGTTTCTATGGCTAATATGGCAACCTTTGCTACATTTCCGCATAGGATAACTTATATTTGTTTAGCTTTCTACTTCTGCTTGTCCCTTCATAAATCTATATTTATGATAACCAAAGTCGGTATCCAATACCCAAGTAGAACCTCGACTTAAAGAAAAATTTATTTCAATCATGAACAAAAAGCAGATTGTAAACGAAACTTCACTAAGCTTCTTTGGTTAGCCTCTCGCAAGATGCTCTCGCAGCTTTTCTTTCAAAGGTGTCTGGGCTTATTGCGGTGGAAGCAAACTCCTTTGCTATCCATATCGTTTTGTTCTTATTATCCTTTGTTTATGCCTTTCTATTTACCTTCTTTGAATCGTTCTTCTTTTCGGAAGATCCTTTGGCCCCTACCAAGAAGACTTGGTCTTTCTTGGTTGGAAAGTGACTCTCAACATTTTTCAACATGTTAAGCAAATCGTGAGGGTGATATCTAGCTTGTTCATATGAAAAATTCACAACAATTGTGAAAGGAGTCCAGGGAGTGAGTGCAAGATCAAATCTTGGCTCAACTCTCCATCCATGACAAAACCAGTTGTCTAATTGATCAATCAAATTGATTATGTTAAGAACTTTTTATCTCATACTTATAGTGCCATTGGCCATTCTAGATCGGAAGAGCTCCTTAGATATCTCGATATCTATCGGGCCCTACTTTCTTCGCCATCAACTACTTGATGTGCGGGAATATAATAAGAGCATCCATAGTTTCACGCCGACATCAAGCTCGTTACTCATGGATGCAAGCATGATGTATTGAGCCAATTTGTGCATCATTTTGCCACTTTCTAAAAGTAGCAATCTCTTCCTCGAGGCATTGTTTGCAACCATTCTAGGATAGGCGATAAGGACATAAGATAGCTTTTCAAACTATGAGAACTATTCTCAAATTCCTTAACCAATCCGTTTAATTTGGTCTGGTTAATTTAGCATTTAATATGCTACACAGTGATAGTAATTTAGACATTGTAAAATTCTGTAAATGAATTTGTAATTAACAACATTTTAACATACATTCTTTTATTA
The DNA here is from genome assembly GCA_020205615.1 of Panax quinquefolius. NCBI lineage: Eukaryota > Viridiplantae > Streptophyta > Magnoliopsida > Apiales > Araliaceae > Panax > Panax quinquefolius. The sequence goes on from CM035165.1 coordinate 52,644,765, forward strand.
ATTACCAAAATAAATTAGGTCTTGTTTTAAATTGGTATCTCCCACTATTTTCTTCAAGCTATATTACCCTCACTTATATAGTTCGGCAAAATCTAATTAAAGATTAGCTAGTGAGATTAAGGATCCCATTTCAAATGTATATAGCCTTGTGTTGACACAACAAACTATATATAAATAAATAGGTAGACAACTTTTGTCAATTACATCAACTATGCAACTCCTTGTATTTTGCCTCTTAGATTATTTTGATCAAGTGGTGGCACATCCAAATCAAAATTATCCAAGTTAAGTCCGACCTAGCACTCCATATATTCAAAAAAGAAAAATATCATCCTTGTGGTGACACAACAAAACAATATTGTTCAATTTTCTTTATAAGCATCAAATGTGATAAATTAACATCTTAAATACTTAATACTTGCCTTGTGGTGACACAAACAAACTCATATTAAATATTTAATACTCTATTAATTTTATCATGCTAGAAGGCGACGTTCGATATTCCAAATATCTTTGAACGCTTAGGACTTAATATAAAAATTTGAGGGTTTGTTATTAATTTGTCTCATCTTGTTTAAGCGGCATTACACATATATATATAAAATACGCGTTATATTAATGAACATGCGAAGCATGTTTGCATAATATTTAATATATATATAGTATAAGCATGCACATATAGAATACTATATTCTACCCGGATTGATTATGGACTTTTATTCTAGTTTGGTTCACTAGAGCCACCAAGTGAACCAAAAGGTCAAACCCTAGGGGTGCAAGAAATAATATTTAAATATAACTATTACATTTAAACCCGGGCTCCATTACAAACGGGTCTTCTAGCGCTCCTTGCTCCTTGATCTCTAATTTTTTTCAAAATTAATTCTAACTATTCCTATTACAAAACTATTTAAAATAAATAGAAACCTTGATCAGCATTCAAAGGGAAGTACATAGGAGGGGAATAGAATTTACATTAAGAAAAATTAGAGAACACGAGGTACGCAGACCCCATTTAATAAAACTCATACATTCATGCATCCAACTAAAATAAAATCCAATCATATTGGTCAATAGTCCATAATCAATCCCATTTATTATCATACACATCACCATATGCATCAATAAATAACATTCATCTTATGAATAATAAACATTTAATATATATATTGATATCATTTAATGGGCAAATTTAGTTAGTATAAAATCTATTTTTGAATCAAAATAAACTCCTTTATTTTAATCCAAATTTAAATCAAAATAAAACTATTTTATTTTAATTTATCCTATTTTGAATTAAATAAACTATTTTATTTTAATCAAAATTTTAATCAAAATAAACTCCTTTATTTTAATTAATTATGGAATCCAATTCCATATATATAAAAAAATCTTTAATTAAAATAAACTCTTTTATTTTAATTAATTATGGAATCAATTCCATGTAAAAAAAATCTCTAATTAAAATAAACTCTTTTATTTTAATTAATTATGGAATCCAATTCCATGTAAAAAAAAATATTAAAGGAAACACGGATTATCTTTCCTATTCACAAATAAACTCCTTTATTTTGAATAATATGAAATCTTATTTCATATCTAAATAAACTCCTTTATTTAAAGAAAGATGGATTTACTTCCTATTCACAAATAAACTCCTTTATTTTAGGAAAAATAAAATCCAATTTCAACTCCAATTAGTTAGTTATTATGGAATCCAATTCCAACTCTAATTAGTTAGCATGAAATTCTAATTTTAAAATTAAAATAAAACCTTTTATTTTAAGATTTAAAATAAACCTTTATTTTAAATTATAAAATAATTAAAATCAATATATATATATATATATATATATATATTGATAATATAAACCAAACATTGAATGTTTAATTTATAAAAGGGATCCGATTGCTTATATATATATAGTAATCAGATTACTTATATATATAGTAATCATACATATATATATATATATATATATATATATATATACCATCCGGGTTTAAGTTACCGTTTTAGTTTTCATGGCTCATCTTTTTTTTAAATAAAGGAGTTTATTTAGATATGAAATAAGATTTCATATTATTCAAAATAAACTCCTTTATTTTAGGAAAAATAAAATCCAATTTCAACTCCAATTAGTTATTATGGAATCCAATTCCAACTCTAATTAGTTAGCATGAAATTCTAATTTTAAAATTAAAATAAAACCTTTTTATTTTAAGATTTAAAATAAACCTTTTATTTTAAATTATAAAATAATTAAAATCAATATATATATATATATATATATATTGATAATATAAACCAAACATTGAATGTTTAATTTATAAAAGGGATCACGATTGCTTATATATATATAGTAATCAGATTACTTATATATATAGTAATCATACATATATATATATACCATCTGGGTTTAAGTTACCGTTTTAGTTTTCATGGCTCATCTTTTTTTTTTTTTTTTGATTTCCGTAATTCAACCCGTGACTAACCTTGTTGCCAATTTTTTTTTATGTTGCTAACCGTACGTTAACTTTAAGCCAGCAATTGAAGGAAGCAAAAACCCGGCATTACCAAATAAAAAAAAACCGTTCGTCCTTTTTTTTTTTTTATTTAAATTTTATATAATAAAATTATGCCCAATTAAATTGTTCTAAACACATATCAATATACATATCAAATTATAACAATTAATAATTCGCATAAAGGTTTGGCTCTGATGCCACTGTTAGGTTTGTAATATTCAAGAAGCAATCAAATTGCAAAATAATGCGGAAGCGTGTAAAAATCAGAGTTTAAAAATTTACCAACCATATGCCCGGATCACCCTTTATGCACAATTATTAATTAAACGAAAAGATAAAGAATAAAATCATACCCTTGAAGATCGAGCTTCCTCAGGTACAAGTTCACCTCCAAATCCTTTCGCGTTCAACTTGAATCCACCGGGGTAGAAGATCATATGCGGGAACGAGTGCGATGATGTCAAGTATACGCATAGAGCCAACTTTAATAGAAAAAGTTAAGGTTGCTCAAGCCACCAATCCGGAGTCGATGCGTAAGAAAGTACAAGAAGGAGCTATTCCTAAGGGCGAGAATTGATGAAGAAGGAATACTTCGAGTCCACTCTAGACTTTGTGTTCCTAACGACTCTGATTTGAAGAACAAGATTATGATGGAGGCACACAATACACCATTTGCAATCCATCCTGGGAGTACCAAAATGTATTATGATCTTCAACATACATTTTGGTGGAGCAATATGAGGAGAGAGATCGCGTAGTTTATCTCGATGTGTTTAACTTGCCAACGTGTAAAGGCAGAGCATCAAGTGCCAAATGGTCCATTGCAACCACTTGAGATTCCAGAATGGAAGTGGGAACACATTACCCTGAATTTCATTACTAATCTTCCCAAGGTTTCTCAAGGCATAGATGCGATTTGGGTTATTGTTGATAGATTAACCAAGTCTGCTCATTTCTTACCGATACGAGAGACTTATTCCTTGAACGCGTCTTTCTCGTGATGACGTAAATGAGATTGTGAGATTGCATGGCATGCCAAGTATCCATAGTTTTGGGTTAGTTTTGTAGAAAGCTATGGGCACGAATTTACGATTGGATTTGGCATACCATCCTCAAACGGATGGGCAATCGTAAAGGACTACTCAAACTCTTGAAGATATATTAAAACTCGTGTCCTAGATTTCAAAGGAAGTTGGGATAAGTACTTGCCATTGGTGGAATTCTCATACAACAATAGTTCTTAAACAAATATAGGCATGGTTCCATTCAAGCATTATATGGACAAAATGTCGTTCTCCAATATGTTGGGATGAGGTGGGTGAAGCAACATTGTTGGGACCCGAAAGTTAGTGCACGTATGAGTAATGATTCGACAACGTATACAAAGCAAGACAAGATCGACAAAAGAGTTATGCGAATCTTCATCGAAAGGACGTGGAATTTAGTGTAGGGGATCATGTATTGTCATGAGTTGCTCCATGGAAGGGAGTTACAAGATTTGGGAAGAGAGGAAAGCTCAATCCACGATTTATCGGTCCATTTCAAATTCTTGACCGAGTAGGAAATGTAGCCAATAGACTTGCGTTACCTTCTTCGAGTATGTCTCGTGTTCATAATGTGTTTCACATATCTCGTACTTCGTAAATATGTGAAAGACCGAACCACGTTATTGAAGTTAGAACCGGGACGAGATAGCCAAGACTTAACGTATGAGGAGGTACTGTCAAGATTTTGGATAGGAAGGAGCATGTCCTACGCCATGAAAGGTTATACCACAAGTTAAAGTTTTGTGGAGGAATCATGCTATAGAGGAAATGACACGGAATTGGAAACAAAAATGAAAGCGAAGTATCCTCACCTTTTCAAAACACCAGGTACGTACGTCAATTTCGAGGACAAAATTTCATAAGGAGGGGAGGTTGTAAGACCCCGAAATTTTTAAATAAAAAGGAATTTCCTTTATTTTGAAATAGTAAGGGTTGATTTGATTAATGTGGATAGTTAAGGGTTAAATACGCAAATATTTCAAAATAAGCAAGTGGTTATAAAATATTCATTGTTGTCGGGAATATTCGTTTGGTCGTGGAATATTCGTGATCGTTTGGGAATATTCGATGCGACCAGTAAGAAAATGTAATGTGTGGGCCCCATAACTGAAAGCGATTGGATGAAGAAAACGACAAATATAAGTTGTTTTTAAATAATGGCGTAGAAGTTGTTAGATTAAGTATTATTTGGAATACCCGGTGGTTAAAACACACTAATACGGCGTTGTTGAGCAAGAAGCATTACCTGTGATCGCACCAATTATTGATTCTTACGTAAGAAGGCACTACTCAATAATGGTTACGTAATTCGCTCAAGATTTTATTGAGTTAATAATTGTTGCGTTGATATTTTATATCATTGTTTCAATAATTGTCATTACACAAAGATCTTTCATTATCGAAGCAATAATTCATATTATCTCGAATAATATTATTAGATAACATTATTGGCAATGTCTAGAAAGTTACCTAAAGGAGAGGTTTGGTCATCTAATCATTGGCGCAAGAAGAAGAAATTCTTATTGAAAGCCCCTCTTCCTGAACCGCTCGGTTGTCAATATTGTGATTACGTAATATTATTTGTGAATAATTAATTATTGATTTATATGATGAGGAAAATATTGATTTTATGTGGATATAGATGGAGAAAATTTTTAAAATGACAATTGTTGAAAATTAATATTTTATCTTTTTACGATAAAATAATTCATTTAAATATATTATTAACGGTGATATTTTTTACAATGAATGTGGGATATATGAGTATATGAGGAGGAAGAGTATTTTTGTGGCATTAAATGTTTAACACATGTTTTGTGTGTTGGTGGACACAATTATTGAATAGAAATTTGATTATAGCACAGTAAAATCGCTTGGTTTGTGGATTTGGATACGATTTTGTTTGGAATTTGGAAAAACTTCCTTCCGCAAAGTTGTAGAGAATTGAATTTCCTATAAAAACTCGTGAGATTCGAATTTTCTGATGAAAGGGCTATTTATTATGAATTATTGAAGTTAGAAGTTCAAATAATTAATTTTTGGGAGTTTTAATTAATTATTTTGAGAAAAACGTTTTTGGTGAGTTTGTGAACCTCATTTAACATGTGTGGCTGGTGTTTTGACCAAAAGGTGGGCTAAGGAAAATTTGTATAAATATATTAATATTATATTCAATTTTCTGCTTTGGTGTTCTAAGCAATTTCCTATAAATAGGGTGCTTAGGTTAGAATTGAAAATCACACCAGAAACTGAAGTTTTCTCTCTATTTCTCTCTCGATATTTTGAGCGTATTCTTGTGAGTATTTTGAGTATACTTTGAGTATTGCTAGACGGTGCAAGTTCCCTTCAGCACTATACCCGGTATTCTAGCTAGAAGTACTGATCTTTCGAGGTAAGGGATATTTTTTTTTTTTTGTAATGATATTATTTCTTCAATATCATTATGCTGAAATGTTGATCTGAAGTTTTTATCAAATTTGGAACTTTTTCATGTCGGGGTTACTATTCATGGGTTACTATTCATGAGTTACTATTCACGAGTTACTATTCATGAGTTACTATTCACGAGTTACTATTCACGAGTACTATTCATGAAGCGTGAAGATGTTTTTGTGGAATTTCTATCTTTTGGTGTCGGAGTTACTATTCACGATATCTAAGACTATTCATGTATCTGGCACTATTCATCTAAAAATAAAATTTCTTCTTTTGTCCAAAATATCTATTCGGATACTAGCTCGATTGTATCCATGTTTTGATCATTCTTGAATTTTACACCACTATGATTATTTTTGAGGTATTTTGGACGTGGATAAAACCAAGTACGAATCCTTAATCCTTAATCCTTGTCATTTTGTTTCCTTTGGATTCGTTTCTTTAAAAATATTTTCATCATCCTCGATCTTAAATGATGATATTATTGAATATCTTTGGCCCAGTAGTGCAAAGATTAATGATTACCTGATGAATATCTTTGGCTCAGAGTGCAAAAAGATGAGCAGTGTTGAGATGAACATGACCGATTGATGAATATCTTTGGCCAGTAGTGCAAAGATGAATATTTGATTCGGATGTATATTGATTGATGTTACTGAGGATAAAATATTGATGATGGATCGTTAAATTCATAGATTATATAGTAGATTTCATTCTCTACGTAACTCTTCATGAATTATTATTTCATTGCGAATATTGATCCGAAACTTGTTGTCATTGTATTCTATCGATTTTTTCCTGTTGAAGACTAACGATAATTGTTGTATATTATCTTAGTCATAATATTCTTTATTGGGCTAGTTGAGCTCACCCTTTTCCTTGTTGTTCCATTTTTCTTCTCGGGAGGCGAGAATGTAGCGAGTACTAGTCGGGGTATGGAATGAAGATTCTAGAGAGAGTTGTTTAGTAGTCCTCACCATTTTGTAAAATAATAAATCAATAATGTGATGAGGATTTATTTGAGTATAGATATTGTCTAGAAGATAATATTTGTATTCAAACTCACAGCTTTTCTTGTTGTAATAATAAAGTTGTAGTTGTTTACGTACCATGTATTTGGCGACTCGAGAATGGGTGTTGTGTATACCTATTTTGGGGGCGCCACGGTTAATGTATCGAGCTTAGGGATATGATCTCTGGCGGAGATCGGGGAATAGAACTAGGAGGGAGAGACGAGTAAATCCTTCGCCAAGTGTGTCCTACCTAAGCTTATTTGTTAGTTGGTCGATTATATAGGGATATTATGTGATATATTGATTTCCTTAATTAACCCTTATTTTATACGGTGATTTGAGAATGTCGATTGAGAATATTAATGATGGAGTAAATGAGACCGTGGAGATGCCTCAGACTCACCAACGAGGAGAAGCGCAACAGTCGGGCAATGTTCCTCCCGTGAACAACACACACCGCGCAGATGATGAACGAGGGATGTTTAGAAGCTTTTTGCAGTTCATGCAAAATCGACGAGGAGACTCGTGTTCAAAATACAAGAGGAAATGATAGCAATTCACGAGTGGTCACAAACCAAGCGATTCAAAGAGTTGGGACCACGTAACTGCGGGAAAGCCGGATCCGATTAAAGCGAGACGTGGGTCAAACAAATTACCAAGATATTCGATGTCTTGGGATGCACGGAGGAACAGAAAGTTCCATTCGCCACCTTTATATTCCGTGGCGGAGGCAGACATCGGTGGGAATCGTGAAGCGTACTCCATCCAAATTGCACTCAAAGATGTCATGGGAGACGTTTCAGAAACAGTTCAATGACAAGTACTTCCCTGAAAGTATTCGTCATATGAAGGAAGTGGAGTTTATTAGACTGAAGCAGAATAACATGACGGTGTCCCAGTACGAGGCGAAGTTCGCGGAGTTATCCAGGTTTGCACCTCATTTGGTGGAGAATGAGGAACGTATGACGCGGATGTTTCTGAGAGGTTTGAAACCCGACATACGTCAGTATCTCATTTCTCATAAATTTTCTCTCTATTCGGATGTTGTCAATGAGGCTCGATTGTTAGAAGCGAGATAACGAGTACGTTCAACCGAGGGACCATAACCGAGGATCATACCAAGATAGCAATCATCGTAATAACGATAACCACGGAGAAAGAAGAATACGAGACAAAGGCGGTAACCACTCCGGTGGTAATCGTGGGCCATGAAAATAGAAGAAGCGAGCCGGGAGGAGATTTTAAAAGAGGAGATTCAACAAACCACGTGAAGACGTCAAATACGCCTATAGCAACTAGTTTTAAGGGAGGAGAACGACCACCGGTCGTATGTTACAAATGCGGGAAAGAGGGACATATCAGCCCAAACTGCCCACAACAGTTTAAGGTATGCTATAGTTGTGGAAAGGAAGGACATATCGCTCGAGATTGTACGGTAGCGAAACCTAGTTCAGTGGGGACGGTGACTCAAAAGACTCGTCCCGAGAAAAGTCAAAGTCAACGATTCCGGAAGAGCGTTTGTCGTGGTGGGGTCATTAAAATGCAAGGAACCCGAACGAAGTTAGCACGGGTTAGTCAATTATAAATTCTTCATGAAGTATATACCTTACTAGATATCGGTTCTACCCATTCTTTTATCTCTCTTACTTGCGCTCAACGTTTAAACTTGACTCCGGAGAAATTAGACTTTGACCTATCTGTGGAAACTCCGTTAGGAGAAACTTTCATCACATCCACTGCTTATAAATCTTGCTTGATTCAGGTTGGCACTATCACATTACCTGTTAACCTTATTTCTATAGAGATATTTGTTTTTGATGTGATTTTAAGGTTAACTACTCATCATGCCAAATTGATTGCTTTTGTAAGGTTGTTAGTTTTCATATTCCTAAGCAAACCGTTATTGAATTCAAGCAATCAAACCATTGTAGTCAAACATTTTCATATCAAGCCATGAAGTCATTCGTTTATTTACGGATGTCAAGTTTTCTTAGTCCATGTTATGGATTTGAATAAAGACACGTCGATTTGAATAATATTCTTGTTGTTATTAATTTTTCCCGACGTATTTTCTCAAGAATTTCTTGGCTTACTCCCAAAGCCCGATATTAAATTTTGTATCGACTTTGAACCCCCAGACAAAACTCATTTCTAAAATCTCATATCGAATGGCTCCTATTGAACTTGAGGAGTTAAAATTCAACTATAGAATTTGGTACTGAGCCTTTATTTTGTGACTTCCTTTGTGGAATTCACCTAAGCCGAACTCTCTGTAGGGACGTCATATTCGATGCGATAATAAAGCGATAGGTGTTATTGTGACGTCTTTATCCAAGATTGGGATATGAGTCACGATTTGAGAGCAACCTAAGTCGATTATCGAAAGACGTAGCTTTTCAGGCTTAGTTGGTTATTATCGGAGATTCGTTGAAGGATATTCTCGAATCGCTATTCCGTTAACTTAATGACTCGAAAAGATACAAAATTGCAGTATGGAGCGAGGAATGCGAGAAGATTTTCCAAGAGCTCAAGAGGCGACTCATTTCGCACATATTCTAACCATACCATCTTGGAAAAGCGAAGCGTGGTAGGCCGGCGTTGAGTGAGAAGATCATATCACGGGGAGCGAGTGCGATGATGTCAAGTATATACGTAGAGCCAACTTTAATAGAAAAAGTTAAGGTTGCTCAAGCCACCAACCCGGAAATGATGCGAAGAAAGTACAAGAAGGAGCTATTAGGGCGAGAATTGATGAAGAAGGAATACTTGAGTCCACTCTAGACTTTGTGTTCCTAACGACTCGATTTGAAGAACAAGATTATGATGGATGCACACAATACACCATTTGCAATCCATCTCGGGAGTACCAAAATGTATTATGATCTTCAACATACATTTTGGTGGAGCAATATGAGGAGAGAGATCGCGTAGTTTATCTCGATGTGTTTAACTTGCCAACGATGTAAAGGCAGAGCATCAAGTGCCAAATGGTCCATTGCAACCACTTGAGATTCCAGAATGGAAGTGGGAACACATTACCACAATTTCATTACTAATCTTCCCAAGGTTTCTCAAGGCATAGATGCGATTTGGTTATTATTGTTGATAGATTAACCAAGTCCGCTTCATTTTCTTACCGATATCGAGAGACTTATTCCTTGAACGTCTTTCTCGTATGTACGTAAATGAGATTGTGAGATTGCATGGCATGCCAAAGTATCCATAGTTTTGGGTTAGTTTGTAGAAAGCTATGGGCGCGAATTTACGATTGGTTTGGCATACCATCCTCAAACGGATGGGCAATCGAAAGGACTACTCAAACTCTTGAAGATATATTAAAACTCGTGTCCTAGATTTCAAAGGAAGTTGGGATAAGTACTTGCCATTGGTGGAATTCTCATACAACAATAGTTATTAAACAAATATAGGCATGGTTCCATTCAAGCATTATATGGACAAAAATGTCGTTCTCAATATGTTGGGATGAGGTGGGTGAAGCAACATTGTTGGGACCCGAGTTAATACGTATGAGTAATGATTCGACAACGATACTAAACGGCACAAGATCGACAAAAGAGTTATGCGAATCTTCATCGAAAGGACGTGGAATTTAGTGTAGGGGATCATGTATTGTTCATGAGTTGCTCCATGGAAGGGAGTTACAAGATTTGGGAAGAGAGGAAAGCTCAATCCACGATTTATCGGTCCATTTCAAATTTCGACCGAAAGTAGGAAATGTAGCCTATAGACTTGCGTTACCTTCGAGTATGTCTCGTGTTCATAATGTGTTTCACATATCTGTACTTCGTAAATATGTGAAAGACCCGAACCACGTTATTGAGTTAGAACCGGACGAGATAGCCGAAGACTTAACGTATGAGGAGGTACCTGTCAAGATTTTGGATAGGAAGGAGCATGTCCTACGCGCAAAGGTTATACCACAAGTTAAAGTTTTGTGGAGGAATCATGCTATAGAGGAAATGACCTGGGAATTGGAAACAAAAATGAAAGCGAGGTATCCTCACCTTTTCAAAACACCAGGTACGTACGTCAATTTCGAGGACGAAATTTCATAAGGAGGGGAGGTTGTAAGACCCCGAAATTTTTAAATAAAAAGGAATTTCCTTTATTTTGAAATAGTAAGGGTTGATTTGATTAATGTGGATAGTTAAGGGTTAAATACGCAAATATTTCAAAATAAGCAAGTGGTTATAAAATATTCATTGTTATTCTGGGAATATTCGTTTGGTCGTGGAATATTAAATTTGTCGGGAATATTAAATGCGACGGCCATGACCATATGTGGGCCCCATAACTGAAAGCGATTGGATGGATGAAGAAAACGACAAATATAAGTTGTTTTTAAATAACGGCGTAGTTGTTGTCGCCAATTATCTTGTTGGAATACCCGTTGGTTAAAACACACTAATACGCGTTGTTGAACAAGAAGACACGGTATTGCACCAATTATTGATTCTTACGTAAGAAGGCACTACTCAATAATGGTTACGATAATTCTATCGCTCAAAGATTTTATTGAGTTAATAATTCTTTGCGTTGATATTTTATATTCATTGTTGTTTGATAATTGTCATTACACATTATCTTTCATTATCGAAGCAATAATTCATATTATCCGAATAATATTATTAGATAACATTATTGGCAATGTCTAGAAAGTTCATCTAAGGAGAGGTTTGGTCATCTAATTGCGGCGCCAAGAAGAAGAAATTCTTATTGGAAAGCCCCCTCTTCACAGGAACCGCCTGGTTGTCAATATTGTGATTACGTAATATTATTTGTGAATAATTAATTATTGATTTATATGATGAGGAAAATATTGATTTTATGTGGATATAGATGGAGAAATTTTTAAAATGACAATTGTTGAAAATTAATATTTTATCTTTTTCTCGATAAAATAATTCATTTAAATATATTATTAACGGTGATATTTTTTACAATGAATGTGGGATATATGAGTATATGAGGAGGAAGAGTATTTTGTGGCATTAAATGTTTAACACATGTTTTGTGTGTTGGTGGACACAATTATTGATAGAAATTTGATTATAGCTTTGTAAAAATCGTTTGTGGATTTGATTACGATTTTGTTTGGAATTTGGAAAAACTTCCTTCTGCAAAGTTGTAGAGAATTGAATTTCCTATAAAAACTCGTGAGATTCGAATTTTCTGATGAAAGGGCTATTTATTATGAATTATTGAAGTTCCGAAGTTCCGAAATAATTAATTTTTGGGAGTTTTAATTAATTATTTTGAGAAAAACGTTTTTGGTGAGTTTGTGAACCTCATTTAACATGTGTGGCTGGTGTTTTGACCAAAAGGTGGGCTAAGGAAAATTTGTATAAATATATTAATATTATATTCAATTTTCTGCTTTGGTGTTCTAAGCAATTTCCTATAAATAGGGTGCTTAGGTTAGAATTGAAAATCACACTTAAACCCAAGTTTTCTCTATTTCTCTCGATATTTTGAGTGTATTCTTGTGAGTATTTTGAGTATACTTTGAGTATTGCTAGGCGGTGCAAGTTCCTTCAAAGACTATACCCTAGATTCTAGCTAGAAGTACTAATCTTCGAGGTAAGGGATATTATTTTTTTTTTTGTAATGATATTATTTCTTCAATATCATTATCTTTGAAATGTTGATCCGAAGTTTTTATCAAATTTGGAACTTTTTCATGTCTGAGTTACTATTCATGGGTTACTATTCATGAGTTACTATTCACGAGTTACTATTCAGCGAGTTCTTATTCACGAGTTACTATTCACGTAGTACTATTCATGAAGCGTGAAGATGTTTTTTTGTGGAATTTCTATCTTTTGGTGCCTGAGTCACTATTCACGATATCAAGACTATTCATATTATGTATCTGACTATTCATTCATAGAAAAATAAAATTTCTTCTTTTTGTCCAAAATATCTATTACGGATACTAGCTCCTCGATTGTATCCATGTTTTGATCATTCTTGAATTTTACACCACTATGATTATTTTTGAGGTATTTTTGGACGTGGATAAAACCAAGTACTTAATCCTTAATCCTTAATCCTTGTCATTTTGTTTCACCTTTGGATTCGTTTCTTTAAAAATATTTTCATCATCCTCGCCTTAAATGATGATATTATTGAATATCTTTGGCTGTAGTAAAAGATTAATGATTACTCGATGAATATCTTTGGCTGTAGAGTAAAAGATGAGCAGTGTTGAGATGAACATGATGGATTGATGAATATCTTTGGCCTGTAGTGCAAAGATGAATATTTGATTCCGGATGTATATTGATTGATGTTACTGAGGATAAAATATTGATGATGGTATTAAATTCATAGATTATAGTAGATTTCATTCTCTACGTAACTCTTTCTATGAATTATTATTTCACTGCGAATATTGATCCGAAACTTGTTGTCTATTGTATTCTATCGATTTTTCCTGTTGAAGACTAACGATAATTGTTGTATATTATCTTAGTCATAATATTCTTTTCTTGGGCTAGTTGAGCTCACCCTTTTCCTTGTTGTTCCATTTTTCTTCTCGGGGAGGCGCTAGAATGTAGCGAAAGTACTAGTCGGGGTATGGAATGAAGATTCTAGAGAGAGTTGTTTAGTAGTCCTCACCATTTTTGTAAAATAATGAATCAATAATGTGATGAGGATTTATTTGAGTATAGATATATTGTCAGAAGATAATATTTGTATTCAAACTCACGCTTTCTTGTTGTAATAATAAAGTTGTAGTTGTTTCTGTACCATGTATTTGGCGACTCAGAATGGGTGTTGTGTATACCTATTTTGGGGGCGTCACACAATGAGCAAGCAACGTATGTACCAATCTATCCGGATTCACTAATCCCCAATTTAGTAATCCAATGATTGGGAACTATTTTAGTTTTAAGCTTTCAAAGAATTTAGATCTCATTAGAATGATCATCATCATTATTCTAAAAGCATTGCTTAAAACTATGAGTTTATCACATATTATAAAACAGCATCATGTAGATAATTAAAAGCCTTTATTAAATTAATACTTTTTATTAATAAATGAATAAGATTGTTACAAAGTATATGCTTTATCATCAAACATGATTGGCTTGTGTGCATACTACTTTCAACTTATTCATCATTAATATTATAACTCACAATATTTAACAACCAGATCGTTCCTAGGAAAAAGGGGGCTTTCCGATAAGGATTTCTCCTTATTGACGCGCAATTAGGTGACCAAATCTCTCCTTGACAGAACTTCTAGATATTGTAAATATTACAATTTAATAATATGAATAACTTTGTCGTCTCAATTATTGATTTAATAATATAACATATAATACAGATGATACCGTGACAATAATCGAATCAATAATACGAGAGATATGATGCAACAATTATCGTGTAGCAATAATTGAGTATAACCGAAAGTGACTTCTCACGTAAGCATCAATAATCAATATCGGTGTTCTACTATTCAACCACGTGTATTATTGCATTTTTACTAATAGGGTAGTTCAACAGCGGTTTAAAAAGAATACTTTCGTCAATGCGTTTTTTATAAAAGATAATTACATGCTTTCTAACTACACGACAATACTTCGTTATGGGGTCCACTAATGATTGTGTCGTCGCATTTAATATTCCCTATTAAAACGAATATTCCCCAACCAATCGAATATTATATAACCACTGCTTACTTTGCAAAATTTGTAAATATTACCCACAACTATAACATTATATCATATCCACACCATAATATTCAAAAATATATTTTGAGAGAAATTAATCTTTATTCATAAAATTTGGGGTCTTACAAAATATTTATAAATTTATAAATAAATATTTTGTTTATAAATTTTAAAGATAAATTTATATGAATATTTAGAGATAAATTTATATATATATATATATATATATTAAAATATTCATAGTTACACTATATAAATATTCATAGTTACTTTATATATATTTAGTTTAATGTGGAGATTTAAGATGGGTATCTATATATATATATGGTAATAGAATTTATCTAATACACAAAAAATATAACATAAGAAGCAAAAATATAACAGATATGTTTTGAACCTAAGACCTATGAGTTATTGGGTCATTAAATTACCACTGAGCCATTCTAATTTATTAGTTAATTAAACTAACGCCATAACTTGTAGTCTCCAATATTTTTAGTCTCCAATATTTTTAAATTTATCCTACTGATATGTGTATACCCCTAGCTATTCCTAGTTCTCCTTTTACCTTTTCCCCAAATATATTATAAAATTAAATTATAAACTATATAATAAAACAGAACGTATTTTGAATCTTTCATTTGATAAAGCACAAAGACGGTTCAGATCCATTTTAACTTAATCCTTCCAACTTAATCTAAAGGCTCATATTTCTTCTCGCCCAAATCAAATTCACCGCTACACCCTACCATGTCTCATGTTCACACACAAAATCTTTTGCCCTCCTCTCTTCTTCGCACACAAACAAATAATAATAATAATAATAATAATAATACTAATAATAATTATAATAGTACTACTACTAATAATAGTAATAATAATTATAAATATAATTATATTAATATTAATTATAATAGTACTACTACTACTAATAATTATTATTATTTTATAATAATAATAATAATAATAATAATAATAATAATAATAAATTACTAGCTGATAGCCCACTCTGAACTGAAGTCTCAGATCTCGAATTCTCTCATATCTCGAACTCTCAAACCCATACGGCAAGACCCAGATCTCGAATTCTCTCATCGGTCGACGCCGATGGCCATCGCCTCATCGCCTTCGGCGCGGCGGTCCTTCATCTCGAACTCTCAATATCACAAGTCTCAAGAGTCAAGCAAGTCTCATCCGCCATCCGACTACCGGTACGAAGTTCTTTGGCTTACTGAACTTTTCTAAACTGCAACTTAAGTATTTCTGAGTCATTCGGATGCTCTGAATTTTCTATGCAATTATCTTGATGAATGATGGGTCTAAGTCTTCAGAGTGGTAATTTTAATGAGCAAAGAAATTTGAGTCACTTTTTGAAGGATTGTCTCATAACATAAGAAGAATGTAGTTAAACATCTTCTTGTGGTCTCATTCACAAAAAAAGATAAAGAATGGGGATTTTTCTAAATAGAACCTATTTTCTGCTCATATAGGTTTATATTTTTATTGTCCAAAATGTCACTATGTCAGAAATCAGAATGATACATAGTGGTGGCATGATTGAGATCAAATATAACACCAACAGGCAAAATGTCATTTCATTATTCTAAAAAAAGTTTGATAAAATTCAACTCTAAATACAGAGATTTCTTGAAATCAAACCTTCAGATGAATTCAATTTGAATTTTTGCCCCATAGTTGTGGAATGGGGACTGTGAATTCTGTAACATATTCTTTGTTGTCTAAGCAAGCCGACGACACATAATCAGTTTAAAGAAAAGTGCTCAGGTAGTCTGGTCCGTATCCTAAATTTGTAGTTTGGTACTTTTATGCTAAAGTTGCAGGTATCTTGTATCCTAAATTTGCAACATGGAAGTAATTATCAGTAGTTTGGTAATTTTATGATTCATCCTTAATTATATCAGTAGTCACCCTTGAACACAATTCGTTGAAATTTTCTCGAACTCTCGATCTCTCAAGTCTCATCAAGTACGAATTTGTTAGATAATATACTATGTCGTTCAAAAGTTCTAACTTTTGTTGCGAGTACATTTACAGATCTCCTGAATTTGTTTACATTTTATGTTATAGTAAAAAGGTTTGTGAACCTATTTACATATTATGTTATAGTAACAAGGTTTATCAGAAGATATGATACGACTCGGTGTTATTTTATTGTTCCGTGCTTGGATATGACTCTAATTGTTGTCATTTGATTGTTCCGGGCTCTTTGTCGGTACAAAGATCTACCCATGTTAAACTCGTGTCATTCATCTTGATTAAAAAGTTTCATTAGATTGTTCTGTGCTATTTATGGTACTGAGTTTTACCATTTTTGTAAGGTTCAGGTTCGCATTTTACGAACCTTTTACATTTCGATAATCTCTGGTAATGGATTACTTTTTGTGTTGTTTCAGGCCGATGCTTTGCGAGAGAAGTTTGAGGCCAACAAACACGTGGTTTGTTTTCTTCATTTCTCAGTTAGTTTTAGTTTTTGATTTAGATTTAGATTTAACCATGTTATAGCATCAATAATCACAGATTATATATACGTACACGTTTTTATTATAAAAACTTCTTTTTTGATAATTTGCTAATGTGATTAAACTACTTGTGAATCTTCTTAATTATCTATGTTGTGGACTCCATGTCTGCGTCTGAAACCTGATAGTATTGGCTGTGTGCTTGTGTGAGACAGGGAAAATTCTCGTTTGAACTTTAGAAAGATGTGTTTTTTATATATGGGAAGCTGATCGCTGGCTTCATTTGTGAGATTTATATTGTTTACAATCAGAAATATTGATAAATTGTGTGTGCGCTTGTTGGGTTTGGGATGGTTGGTGGGTGGGTGGGTGGGTGGGTGGGTGGGGAATATTAGTTTTGCTAGTTCATACTTCTTAGATAATCGACTTCTATTAGCAACTTGCTAATGAGCTGCATTAATGTGATATTATTTTTTTTATGTTTACACATACTCTATTATACAAGTAAAAGAAGGGGAAAAAAGTGCCAGAGGAAGCGAACATACAGTATACACAAATATCAGAACCAGACTTGCCAAAAAGATGTTACGACACAAAATTAAGCTAGTGCAAATTACTCCCTGGCCAGACTTCATTCAACTAGAATAAGAGCAGACATAATTCAATGAATGAACTTATGTGATTTCATATTATTTGCTATAAAAATTGTTTATTAAAGAGAAAGATGAGGTTTGCTTGTTCAAACTTTATATAATTTATGATTTAATATGAACAAAAGTTTCATGGGCTTTATTTATGAGATTTATGTTGTTTGCCATCACATATGTTCTCACAAAATTCGTTTCTGTTTGTAACAGTATTGTCGTAAATAACTTTACAAAAAGGTGTGTGATTTGCATTCCAAGGCTACTAGAGCATTGGTCGGAAATATATGCTCCACCTTATATATAGCTTCCCACTGTTTACTGAGTTATGCATGAAGTAAATGAGTCTAAAAGAGATGGTTCAGCGGATGATGAACCATAATACAATGTTTTCCAGTCCACATTGGGTCTTTAGCTTATAGTATTTAGTGGTAAAATACAAATCATATTGGTTTCATCTTGTGCTAGCTTTAATGTCCTTCACATATTTATCTACTTTTAATCTGCAGTTACTTAAATACTAAATAAATCCAAGGATACTTAGTTTGGCTGAATTTAGTAATGTTGGAATTCAATGAATCTTGGTTCCCATATTTAGCTGTATGTAGGACCATATAATAAATTGTAGGTCATCTCTGTTTCTTAACATGCATTCCTTTTTCTATTTTGTTGTTACTGAACTAGCTTTTATATATATATATATATTATTATTAGGTAAAACCTGCAATATTCTTCTAGCATTTCTCTTATTGAAGAGAACTACTGCTTCTCTAACAAAATCATTACAATTTTGAAGAAAAAAACAAAATATCTCATATCAAACAATATGCAGAGTAATGTTGTAAAGTCCAATGAACATTCAAGTTAAGTTGCTGGATCTGGATCTGGATCTGGATCTGGATCTGGATCTGGATCATTTATATAAGTCCATCCAGTAACATGGTGGTTGCCCATTAATATTCTTCAGCAGATAGAGAGAGGGGTCCTTTTTGACAGAATTTGACAGCTGGGTTTGTGATCTTGTTTTGAATCTACAATAATGAGCCAGTCTCTAGAAAGGCCTTGCATCTTTCAAATATTAAAGCCCACAATAAGCAACAACTTTTTCAGACTGGTTGTCGTGTTTATTATTGCCTTTGACCAATGAGTTTTTGACAGGCACAGATAATGTGACAATGTTCTTTCTTATCTGTACGTTTTTTCCACCCTATAATATGTCTTGGTAGTCATGGTTTTTTTGTATAATCACATGCTACGTTTTGAGTTCATGAAGGAAGAAGATTTCATTCTCGGAGCACCTAAATATGAAATGACACCAGTTGTATGTGCAATTTCACTATACTTCCAACTCTCCATATATTTTCTTGTTCTTTTACTATTCTGTCTCAAAATTTGGAAAATGTGCATACATAAAACTTTTTAAATTATAAGTGGCCTAGGATTTTAGCCTATGTATGTTGTTAAAGGGAAAGCACCAGTGAAAGCATGATGTAGATGATTTTTATAGGAATGAACTGTTACTGGCCAACCAATATTGATTATGAAACCGATGTTTTTATCTTGTAGTGCGGGTACCGTAAAAACTTCGATTTTTGTGATGGGTGATAATCGCAACGACGACTATGATTCGCATGTATGATATGTAGTCTCAATCTTCAGTTCATAAATGCTTTTCACAAAATATCCTTTTTCAAGTATTTTTGCATGCTTTTTGAAGATAACCCATCCCCTTGTTAAATTGGATGCAATGATGGAAAATATTTTTGGCAATGGAAAGTGGATTACTTGTTCTAACTTGTGCTATAACCAGGTTGGAGAGTGATTATGCATTGATGTGCCAACCATATTTATTGTTTAGTCACTCAAATTGAACAAGAAATTGGTGGTATTCTAAAGTATTATGAAATAGGAGCCAAGCCTCGACATTGTACCAGTGGTAGTCTTTGTGTATTGATTTTGGCACTAAGTGCCTCTGGTGACCTATTTGCTTCATTTTCCTGACTTGCTATTATTTTTAAATGTGTAGGAAGACTGCTTCTATGACCTGCCTTACAATATTGGGTATCAAATTTTCGTGCTACGTTTACGGAAGACAAGGGATGAAATTATGAAGTGTACTCTCTATATATGTAGATATATACTTTGATTGAAGAACTGTAGTAGCTTTAGATGGTTAATTGTAAAGATAATGAATGATTATGTAGTGGATGATTTTATTAAGTTAATAATATTTTAGTTTTTTGTATTTTTGTCATTATTTGCTATGGGAACATTGAGCCAGCTAGGTATACTAAAAGAACGTCAAATTTTGATTTGGCAACAATATAATTCGTTACCAAAGCATTGAACAAGTTTTAATATAGCAACAATTTTGTATACATTTAGTAACAAATTTTTGTTGCTAATGACATTAAAAATATAATATTTGGCAACGAAAAATTAACCTAATAACAACGGAGAGGATATTGTTGTTAATACTAAAATAAAAGGTAACATTTTTTATTGTTGCAAATCATATCAACTTTCGTTGCACATATAAAGAAAGCAAGAATATATAATGTCGTTAGTTAATCGACGACTTTCATTGCTATTGAAAATAACCAAAGAACAAATATTTTCATTCACGATTCAAAGATAATGTCGTTGCCAAATAATATAATCAGCAACGAAAATCGTTGCTAAAAAGTTTAGATACCGCAACGAAAGCAAGCTTAGGCAACAATTTTTATAATTTACTGCAACGAAAAATATCATTGTAAAATGGTGTCAATTGCAACGAAAATACATGATCGTTGCAAAAAAAAAAAGAGTTCATTTCGTTGCCAATTAGCAGGCTTTTGCAACGAAATGGAGTTTTTAGCAATGACATTTTAATTATTCTGCAACAATACATTTTGTTGCTAAAGAATCGATGTCTTTGTACGAAAGTCAAATTTCGTTACAAAATGTATTACTTTTGGCAACGAAAAAAATACATTCGTTGCAGAACAATTAGCAACGCTCATTGCGCAACGAAAGACGCAACGACAGTAAAGTCGTTGCCAAAACTCTTTAGCAACGAAATTTAGCACCTTTAGCAACGAAAATCAGTTGTTGCTGAAGCCCTATTTTTTTGTAGTGTACGCAAAATTTCTGATTTAATTATATAGAAAATATCGGGTTATTACATTAAGCCTCCCTTATAAAGATTCCATCCCCAGAATCACCGTTTTAAAACCTATACATACAAGGGTAGATAGCCTACACAATCATTGCAAGTAGATCTCGATCATAATTGATCGAACTGATCTTTAACTATTTAGCATAAAGCTTATCTATTTGATTACACAGAAATTTAATTTCTAAAAGAACTCAAATTCCTCATTCAAAATAATTTATAAAATAATTCATTATATATATAGGAAAATCGTATATAAGAAAATAAAATGTGTTCGAATAATACCTGGAGTTGCATCCCCGGCTGCTACCGTATCTCGTACATTCATGCTGAAGACTCCTGCGGTTAGTTTTGTATGTTTGTTTGTTGAAGTCGGTCCCGTTATCGCCAATGTCCTGCTTCCTTTCCTCGTATTCTCATTCCTTGTCTCCTTTCTCCTTCTTGGATAGTCTTTCACCTTATGCTCCATTGATTCACAAATAAAACACCCACTATATACTCTTGGATTGGGTCAGTTAGGAGAGATATGTTCCTCATGCCCACACTTATAGTGTAAGACCCCAAATTATTAATAAATAAAATTTATTTTCCTCTATTTATTATTTTGAAATAGTAAGGGTTGATTTGATTAATGTGGATAGTTATGGGTAAAATACGCAAATATTTCGAATAAGCAAGTCGTTATAAAATATTCATTATTGTCGGGGAATATTCATTTGGTCGTGGAATATTCGTACTGTAGGGAAATATTCGTACGACGGCGCAGTCTTTTGTGGGCCCCATAACGGAAAGCGATTGGATGAAGAAAACGACAAATATAAGTTGTTTATAAATAACGGCGTATTTGTTACCGTTAATACTGTTGGAATACACGGTGGTTAAAACACACTAATATCTGGCGTTGTTGACAAAAGTAGCATCTTGGTATTGCACCAATTATTGATTCTTACGTAAGAAGGCACTACTCAATAATTGTTACGATGAATTCTTATTCAAAGATTTTATTTTATTGATTCAATAATTGCTGCATTGATATTTTATATTGCTGTTGTTTCAATAAATTGTCATTACACAGTATTTTCCATTATCGGAGCAATAATTCATATTATCTGAGTAATATTATTGGATAACATTATTGACAATGTTTAGAAAGTTCTGTTTAAGGAGAGGTTTGGTCACCTAATTGCGCGCTAGTAAGGAGAGATCCTTATTGGAAAGCTCCCTCTTTCCTAGGAACGGCCTGGTTGCCAGTACTGTGATTCTGTAATATTATTTGTGAATAATTAATTATTGATTTATATGATGAGGAAAATATTGATTTTTTGTGGATATAGATGGAGAAAATTTTTAATGTGACAATTGTTGAAAATTAATATTTTATCTTTTTTTGATAAAATAATTTATTTAAATATATTATTTTAATAATATATTAACGGTGATATTTTTATAATGAATGTGCGATATGTGAGTATATGAGGAGGAAGAGTATTTTGTGGCATTAAATGTTTAACACATATTTTGTGTGTTGGTGAACACAATTATTGATCGAAATTTGATTATAGCTTTTGTAAAATCGCTTGGTTTATGATTTCGATCAATTTCATTTGGAATTTGGAAAAACTTTCTTACGCAAAGTTGTAGAGAATTGAATTTCCTATAAAAATCGCGAGATTCAAATTTTACGATAAAAGGGCTATTTATTATGAATTATTGATGTTCAAGTTCGAAATAATTGATTTTGGAAGTTTAAAATATTTTTAATTACAAAGCGTTTTTTTTTTGAAACTCATTTAACATGTGATTAGGAGAGGTGAATTCAGATTGTTAGTGTGCGATGAAGTTGTGGAAAAATTATAATATATTATATTAAATTTTACGCTTTGGTGTTCTAAGCAATTTCTATAAATAGGTTGCTTAGGTTAGAATTGAAAATCACACCAGAACTCAAGTTTTTCTCTCTATATTATCGAAGCGTATTCTTGTGAGTATTTTGAGTATACTTTGAGTATTGCTATACGGTGCAAGTTCAAGTCATAGCTTTATATTCGATTGTTTCAACTAAAAGATTGTCTTTCGAGGTAAGGGATGTTATTTTATTCGAAAATGATATTATTTCTTCAATATCATTATAATCGAAATATTGGTTGGTAATTTTATCAAATTTGGAACTTTTTCATTTTGGGGTTACTATTCATGAGTTACTATTCACGAGTTACTATTCACGAGTACTATTCACGAAGCGTGAAGATGTTTTTTGTAAAATTTCTATCTTTTCGTGGTGTGAGTTACTTATTCACGTATATCAAGACTATTCACGAATCACTGACACTATTCACGGAAAAATGAAATTTCTTCTTTTGTCCAAAATATCTATTATGGATACTAGCTTTGATTGTATCCATGTTTTGATCATTCTTGAATTTTACTCCACTCGATTACTTATGAAGTATTTTTGAACTTGGATTGTTTAAAATACGAATCCTTAATATTTGTTCTTTTGTTTCTTTGGATTCGTTTTCTTTGAAATATTTTTCATCATCCTCATCCTAAATGATGATATTATGAATATCTTTGGCCTCAGTAGTGCAAAGATGAATGATTTCTTGATGAATATCTTTGGTCCGAAGTGCGAAGATGAGCAGTGTTGAGATGAACATGACCGATCGATTAATATCTTTTGGCCCGTAGTGCAAAGATGAGCAGTGTTTAGATGAACATGACTAATCGATGAATATCTTTGGCTCTGTGAGTGCAAAAGATGAATATTTGATTCGGATATATATTGATTTATGTGATGGGGATAAAATATCGACGATGAACTTTTAAATTCATATATAGAAGATAGTAGTTTGCATTCTCTACTTAACTCTTCTAATGAATTGTTGTTTCCACCGCATTGTTGATTTAAAACCTGGTTGTCTATTGTATTCTATTAGATTTTTCCTGTTGAAGACTAACGATAATTTGTTGTATATTATCTTAGTCATAATATTCTTTACTAGGCTAGTTGAGCTCACCCTTTTCCTTTTTGTTCCATTTTTCTTCTCAGGAGGCGAGAATGTAGCGAGTACTAGTCGGAGTATGGAATGAAGGCTCTAGAGAGAGTTATTTAGTAGTCCTCACAATTTTTGTAAAATAATGTATAAATAATTGTGATGAGGATTTATTTGAGTATGTATATTGTCTAGAAGACAATAATTGTATTTAAACTCACAGTATATATGTTATCGTATTTTTCACGACAAATGTATTAATAAAGTTGTAGTTATTTCTGTACCATGTATTTGGCGACTCAGAATGGGTCGGATGGAATGGACCTATTTTGGGGGCGTCACATATAGCACACAAACTTTCTTTTTAAACATACTCCCGGCCTAATTTCGGAATTATCGAAATTATCTCCTTTCATCGTATAGGTTGTAAAAGCTTTTGTTTGTCCCTCTGTTACCCTAGTTATCACAAACGCGTCAACAGGATCAGTTGATCTTCTACATACCGGCAGTACGACGACCTTGAAGCCTTTGAAATTCGTCAATTGATTGTCTGGCTAATTTCTCGCGGCTGGTATTCCATTATGCATAGCATGAGCGATCACAATCGAGAAATTCTGTATCGGCCCTGGTTGTTCTCCAGCTTTGTTAAAAAGTTCTTCTATCCTTGGGTTTTGTTTTTGTAACGCCCCGAGAAAATCGGATTTTTGAGAATAAAATTTTTATTTTTATTAAATGAATTTAATTAATTATTTATGGAGCAAGCTAATTGAACGTCGTTCTCTGACCTATAAATGTTAGAATGTCGTAGGATTTTGGCTACATGGTAGAATTAAAGTGTTTGAATTTTCAAGACAAAAATAAAAGCTTTCCGAGAAATTTTTCAAAAAACACTATTCACGCATTTATGCTCGGGAATTATTTTTGAACTTCTGTGAAATACGTAACTATAGAATATCGAAGTGAGATGGAATATCCAATAATATTTCAGTTATGGAAAACGTAATATTTCGCCTGTGGACTTAAAACCTAACGTTTAGGGAAAATGATTTACGAGAAGGAAATATAATACGATTGATAAAGTAAAGCGATGATCGTATTATACGTATGTATTGTACGAGGTAATGAATACGAATACTACATGAGGTAGTATACGAGAATGTATGAATGATGGTATATCGTATATAACTAATAAGTATATGAGTTAGAATACGAGAATTATACATGGAGTATATGTTCTAAGGCTTTAAGCTCAATGTATTGAATTTGTAGAATTGGTAGGATTTGTTAAGTATTATGTGAGCCCAAGTATTGAATGGATAAGTCCAATGTGAATTTATTAATGTAAGCCCAATGTATGTTTAATTACAAGCCCAAGGTAATTTAATGTGCAAGCCCAATGATTAAGTAAGTTAATTAAGCTAAGGCCCAAAGTAAATATCCAATGGGTAAGAACCATGGAGCAACCCATGGGTGATTCAAAGTGATGAGCAAGTAACTTAGTGGCTAAGTTATGTGATTAGCAAGAATACTTAAGGGTTAAGTAAATGTGGTGATCAAGTATTGGATATATGTTGTAATGACAAAGTATTTTAAGTGGGGAGCAAGATAACTTAGAGGCTATGTGTTGTGGTAGCCAAGTTTACTTAAGGGCTAGGTAATGAATAGTAAGGAGGTGGAGGATTTAATGACTAATCTACCCTCACTTTGAGATGCCTATAAATAGAGAGCTTTGCATTCATTTGTTGGTTGTTCAAAATTCATCCAACTTCTCTCAAGCTAAACAACTTATTTGGTGGAGAGAATAAGCACTTATAAAGTTAGACTTTCTTTGTTAGCCTTTCCACCTATAACTTATAGCTTATTGGTTAGAGAGAATAAGTGAGAATAAGCTAGCAAGTTAATCTTTGAAGTTCAAGAATCAAGAAGGAGATTAAAGATTTACCAAGTGTTATTCAAAAGTAAGTGATCTTAAACCATTTTTCTTTCTCTATTCCATTGATAGAGAAGGGGGTATTGGTAGAACAAGCATGCTAAGAAGGGGTTGAAATGACGAATCAAATGGCTTAAGTCTTAATAAGCCGTATACGTAATGAATAAGAAATCCAAACCAAGAATAAGTTATGAATTCATAAGGAACTTATATGAACTTTTTATATGTTTTCTTAAGAAGATGGTATGATAATAAGAAGCAAGGATGGTGGTTAAAAGATTGAAGCCATAGGAAATCATGAGAAAAGAAGTCATAAGTTATGAGAAATGGAAATATAAGTAGTTTATATTTTCATAAGTTACAAATTCACAATGAACTAGTAATAACTTATCATGTTTATAAGTTAATGAAGCATGAATGTTAAGATATTAATATGATGTATTGAATCCAAGTGAAATGGCCTACAAATCTCAAGTAACGAAGTTTCGCCGGAATTCACACGATTAGACGACAATCGTCGAATTCGTGAAATTCTCGGAATGGAAGTCGAATTTTGATATTGTGCTTGGAAGCATTGGTTTTCAATGGACACAAGTCGTATTTGTCATTATAGAGTTGCGGACTCGAAAATGGCCGGATTCCGACTTAGAACGAAGAAATGAGCATTGAACGTTCACGAATGTTTATCGTTTTCGTTAAAAATAGACTAATAGGTGAAATTTTAGCAAACAAAGTCAAATAGATAAAATTCTTGCATGAACGCATAGAGTACGTAAATTATGAACTGTAGGCTCTTGAACGAGCCAATTCAGACTTATAACGAAGAAGTTACGAGTCCGCGAATCTCGCAAAGTTGAAAATCTGTCAAAGCCATCTGTGGCTCAGAGTCCGCGCTGCGGCGCGACTCCAAGCTTAAATGACCGGCGCCACAATGCCAAAGTGAGCTTCAGACTTTGCAAACTTGCACTGCAGCGCGATAGTTAACAAAGGGACTCGCGCCACAGCGCCGAGTCCGGTCTCCAAGCCCTAATGGGCGACGCCGCAGTGCGGCACAACAAAGGATCACCGGCGCCGCAATGCCAGTCTTAAAAGCTAGACAATCAAGAAATGTTTACAAGTAGAAGATGAAGGGAAATTGTTGAGTAACGAACTAATGAACTTAATTAAACATTATCAAGTCATAATTGAACCCCAAGTATGATCATTTAGGGTTAAAAGAAAGTTAATTGAAGATGAACGCAAATGATATTCAATGTTAATACTACACCAATGACGATCGAGTTTTGATTAATAACGTATGGATGTTAGTAAGCCGTGAGGAAGGATAATTAACTGGAACCGAGTTTTATTAATGAAATAATTTCACTTAAGTATAAGAGAACGAAGTTAGTAAGAATGATGTAAAAGAACAACGGAAAGCCAGAACCAATAAATAACAAATCTAATACGGGATTAGATTGAGAAGAAGGGTAAGATTATTTAGGAACTAGGTATGTTCATTCATGACCTAATATGGTATATTATGTGCTTATGTGTTGTAGAAACTGTAAAGGCTCAAAGGAAACGTAATTGTACTGTAGCAGACGCTGAAGGCAAGTTTTTCTTAAACGCTTGTCTAACCTTCGTGTTAGCCAGGTTTTCAAAATGATTCACGTTATGAGATGCATGTATGATTTCAAAGAAAGGGTCGAAGCCAGTTTTAACTCGGCTAGACTAATCTTGATAGATTGACTAATTTCTTTATAAGTCTTTCAATATAGAATTGCTAACGCCATCCTATGCCAACTCTTTGGTACGGATTCAAGGTAAGCCTGAATATGTATAAACAAATGTATTTTCATCGAGTATTCGATGGGCACGTGAGGTTGCCACAACTTAAATGTACACACGTTTAATGGATGTAGTGTTGATCAACATAGGGTACTATAGGCTGATCACCTAGATGTACTCGTAAGCTATGCCGGACTTACGGACTTCGTGTCGGGTTGTCCTTTTCAAAGAAACGATAAGACGTTCTCGTCTTGAACTAGAATTGATGATTCATGGAATATTGTTATTGAAAAATGTTTTGAAGGAAAAAGGAAAGCTTTTTTGAATTATTGATAGTACTTCATAACTATCATCCAGTTATTGAAGATATACGATTCCTATGTATCAAGCATGCTTTTAAAATGAAATTTTTATACTTGCTGTGCTTGTTATGCTCATTCTTGCTTGAACCATATGAATGCAGCCTAGACGATATGACCGAATGATTCTACAAGGATAAAGAGAAGGCTAAAGTGAACGTGTAGATTACCTATGTAATAGTATAGGTTTGTAATGATAATATTTGATATTATGACATGAACAAATGTAACGGTTATAAAGAACCTGGGGAATAGTAGTATTGTTTTGAAATATATATAAGACATATTCAGTCTTTTGAGGCATGTTAATTGAATGATTGTGTGAACTGTAGCACCGTGGAGCACCATATGTCGGGTTGGAAGAGACCCGAATTTGGGGGCGTCACAGGTTGGTATCAAAGCATTAGGTTATAAAACTTAAGGGGGGAAGAACCTTAGGCTCATAACCTCGTTAAGGAAGAGAAGTTCAAAGGAAGAAAAACTTGAGCTTTACTTGAGTTGAATGAGTCAATAAGGTATTGAGGAAACTCAGTATCAAAAGATTTAAAAGATGGAATGTAACCCTAAATAAATTAAATGTGATTTGTGCTTATACGATTCTGTGTTATGTACTAATCAACATATGTGTTATTGTAGGATGTCGATCGATAGCTTGATGTATAGAGATATACACGCGGTGAGCGAAGAGCTTGTGAACCAAGTAGAGCCTGTACCTATGCCGGTGGAGGAGGTACCAATAGTGATTCTAGAGGAGTTGGAGGCGGAGGAGTACTTCTCTGAGGAAGACTACTCTGAGGGAGAGATGGATATATCGTCATACCTTAGTATGATGAATGATATAGAGGGAGAAAGAGAGGTAACATCGGTTACTATGGTGGTACCTACATTGGAGTCATCACCTCCAGATGCAATGGAAGCCTTGTATCTGGCAGCACTTGACAGGAATGTGCAACTAGGTACAGTTGTACAGAATCAGAGTGAAGAGATTAGTTATCTCCATGAAGCTAAGATGGCTACAGAAGCAGATTTTGAGTTAGAGCACGATAAGCAGGTGCTTATGGCAGAGCAGGCTAGGAATTATAAGGCAGAGGCCGATGAGCTTCGTAGAGAACTGGGGGAGAAGGACCGAAAGATATCACGGATGTCTTACATCTATGAGAGTTCACATAAGGATTTCAAGCTGAAGGTTGCTTGTTATTCCATTGAGTCAGGACAAACCCGTCATATGATTAGTCGGGATACTGTAGCAATGATTGCGAATGAGAAACACGAGGATGCTATTATGCATTATTAGAAATATAAGATTTTAAGTATGTGTGTAGTGACGTAGAACCCACTTTTAAAGGGTAGTCTTTTTGTAAATCCCAACTTTTGTGAAGTTCAATTGTGGGATAGAAAATGTAATAGCTTTTGGCTATAGAGAACAAGTTGTAAATAGTTTCAAACTATGAAAGAGCATATGAATATAAATAAGTTTTCATTGAGATGATTTGTTCTGGTGCGAGTTGGTATGTGGCGATTAATAACGAAGTAAGTAAATAGATAATAATGAAATTTTATTTATTTAATCAGGAAATGCCGCTAAGGAAAAGATAACGTAATCAGGAAGCGGAATCACATAATGATAATTAATGGGGTCAACACAACCCTATGCAAGAGTTCGTTAATTTATTAACGGCTGCATTAACCGAACCGGAGGTAGAATACCTACGGAACCTAGGGTAGCTAGAACGATTACCTATAAATAATTTAAAAGCGTAGGTCCGCCGGAGTTCAAAGGAACGTTGGACCTAATAGAGTCCCAGACATGGGTAAAAGTAATAGAGAAGGCGTTTTGTTATTACAAACGTAGGTGAGCCGCATAAGTTTTCTTTTATGACTTACCTAAGGAAGAGTAATGCCAAATTTTGGTGGGAGGCTCACCAGGGTGGAGCTGGAACAGAGGTAGTAACGAGGGAACAATTCAAGAAGGTTTTCTTCAAGAATTATTTTCCCTATAAGACATGTGAGGGAGGATAGACACTGAGTTCTTAGAACTTAAGCAAGGGGACATGACATTTTCCCAGTACGCGACCAAATTCAACGAATGGGCAAGGTTTGTTTCATATCAAGTGGACACGAAGGAGGTGAAGGCTCGTAGGTTGGAGCAGGGCCTGAAACCCTAGCTTTATAGTGGGATTTTGGTGATCTAGAGTGTTTCCTATGGGATCATTCTGGAAAAGGTGATTATAGCATAAGGTGATAGTGAGTTGTAGACTCAATACCACAAAGAGGGAACAAAATGACAACAACAGTGAGGGAGGGATCAAGGCAAAGAATGCCAGCGACAGTATGGCAAAAAAAATAAAAAATTTAACTCCCTGAATACTGGAGTGGGACAAGGGGACCCTAAGCTTAAGATCGAAGACTGTAAGACATGTGGAAAGACTCATCTAGGAGTCTGTCTGGAAGGGATTATAAATACCTTTAAAACATTAAGGTAGAGAAGGAGGAAATAACTTTCGTTAAATTATATTCATGAAAATTATTTCATGGATAATAGAAGTAAGTAGGTATCGATGAGATAAGAAATCTTTTCATGTTGAGAGAATTTGAGAAAATTCTCGGTATGAATGGGTTGATTAACCATAGAGCTATAACAAATAGTTATAAGTAAAGTGTGAACCTTTAGTTTTCTCAGAAAATCTAAGGTAGTAATTTACGGTAATAAAATACCGCGACATTATTATTGTCGAACCATGACACAAGTTAGGTTGGTGTTAAGGAAGAGGATGAGTTGTTACGGTTGCATATCGACTATCGTAATAGGAGTAAGATAGCGGTTAAGGATAAATACCCATGGCCCAGGATCGATGATCTATTTGGTCAGTTGAGAGGGGCAAAGAATTTTTATAAAAATAGATGTGTGTACGGGGTATAGTCAGTTAAGAGTAATGAAGAAGGAGGAGGTACCTAAGATGACATTCAGAACTCGTTATTGTTATGACAGGTCTCTGGTTATGTCATTTAGGTTGACTAATGTGTGGAAGTAGGTTTTTCCGTAAGGGGCGCCAATCAAGTCGGTCGCCAATTTGATAGTTACCCTTGTGGGATGCTATGGTTGAAGGTACCATTAGCGTCACATGATGTAAAAGAAAGGTTGATTAAGGCACCTGTATTATCTTTATCAGATGATACGAGGAAGTTTTGTAGTGTATCTCGATGTTTGCATAGATGTTATGATTGCGTGTTCTTATAGCATGGCAATGTCATTGTCTATGCATCACGCCAGTTAAAGGGTTATGAGGAGGTCTATCCTACTTATTATCTATAATTGGAAGTAGTAGTTTTTGAATTAAAAATATGAAGATAGTATTTATACGGAGAGAAGCATGAGATATACAAGGACTCTAAGAGTCTGAAATATATCTCCACACAGAAGAGTTGAATATGTAGTAGAGAGAGGACTGTGATACCTTATATCATCCAGGGAAGGTAAACGTTGTAGCCGATGCGTTAAGTAGGAGGGGTAGGGAAAGCTATCGATGCTAACGACTCAGAATGAGTTAATAACGGAAATGGTAAGATTAGAGTTAGAAGTTAAATTACGGAATGAAGGGGTAGAATTGTTATTTAAAATGTAGACTCAATTCACGATAATAAAACGAGTTAATGAAGTACAACTAGGTAATGAGGAATGTAAGCAAATGAAGAAGATGACGCAGGATAAGTAGAAGACTAAGTATAGTCTTATTTTGAGGGAGGAATTTGAGTTCCAGATAAGTATGAGTTAAAAGAAGAATTAATAAAAGAAAGATCGCGTAATGTGTTAGTAAGTGTTTAACTTCCAACTCAAATTGTTAACCGGAAGTGATAAGTCATGTGTGAAAAGATAATACCTTCGATGAAAGTGAAATGGAAGAAACCCAATGTCCAAGAAGCATTGTGGGAACTCGAGATTAAAATAAAGGAAAAATTATCCTCTGTGGTGTAGGTATTATTAGCGAGATTCTGGGGACAGAATCCTTATAAGGAGGGAAGAGTGTAACGCCCCGAGAAAATCGGATTTTTGAGAATTAAAATTTTATTTTTATTAAATGAATTTAATTAATTATTTATGGAGCAAGCTAATCGAACGTCATTCTTGTTAGGTTTGTAATATTCATAACGCAATCAAATTACATAAAAAGTACGGAAGCGTGGTAAAATCAGAGTTTAAAAAAATTTACAAACCATATACCCGGATCACCCTTTATGCGAGATTATTAATTTAACGAAAAGATAAAGAATAAATCATACCCTTGAAGAACGAGCTTCCTCAGGTACAAGTTCACCTCCAAATCCTTTCGCGTTCGATCTTGAATCCACCGGGTTTGGTTCCTTCCTTTGATCAACGTTAGCCACCCAAATGTTTGGCCTCTAGAGGTGATCCACCAAGGAAGAAGAAAATTCAAGAAGATGGGTATTTAGCTCAAACCCTAGTTTTCTATCTCTATAGAAAAGGCATACTCCCAACAACTTGGAATTATTACGTACCTTTTTAAAGTCAACAACCCATACACCCATAATAAGACTCCTCTTATTTATAGATGTGGGCAACCCATCTTAACAATTAAGGAATTGGGTTTTATTTAATTAATTAAATTCTTTTAATTAATTAAGCTCCCTAATCTTATTAGGGATAATTAATTAAACTCCTTTAATTAATTTAACCTCCTAATCTTATTAGGAATAAATGAGAGTACTTATATTAAATTAATTCCTAAACTCTTTTAGAAATTAAAATAATAATAATTGTAATAATATTAATAAGACTCCTCTTATTAATTTATATTTAATATTTTAAAATATTAAATAATAATATTAAGCTATTTAATTTATTCTATCACCATAGATTAAATTAAATATACTTAAATATATTATTACGATTATGCCATTAACTTCTTAAATAATTATTCTTCCTTTTATGGTGTGACCCTTTAGGTTCTCCATATTAAACCTAGGGTTGTGAATAAATCAATTAGAACAATTCTAATCTTATTTAAATAAATAAATTAAATAATTAATTTATTTAAATAAATAATATTTATTCTACAATAGGGATAAGCCTCCCTAATGATCAACGACTTTCCAGATAATATAGATTTCAACATTAATCATTAAAGAACCTTTGAGTAAATAGTTTAAGACAATTCAATCCTTCCACCATACAATGTCCCAATTAAATATAAGACATGGAATTCTTGTCAAGTCTTATTTTATTTAATTATATGTATTTCGATCCTTAAATGCACAACTCAAATAATGCAAATTAGAAACTCCTTTCTAATTTCATTCTCGCCGCCAAGGACTCTTGGGTTGTCATTTATCGAATCACATAGGACATTTCTCTTCTTTTATTAGAAGTGGTAGATTCTTTATTGATCATACATTATCTCCATGTACAACTTATTATACCCAAGCATACCCTTTGATATACCCTAAGGGTCTTAAGAAATAAGTCAAAGTATAACTCATCATACACAAGATACTATGATGATCTCAAGTCCAAGGATTACTTGTACTACTATCACTACAGAATTCCTATTGACAGCAAATAAAACTCCATTAGGTATTCCTTAGCGAGCCACGCTCAAATGAACTTATTCTCTAATAAGCACCTACATACTTGCTTTAGTGTCTCCACACAAATGATCATGAGATCAATCATCCTCATCCAATGAGCAAGCAACGTATGTACCAATCTATCCGGATTTACTAATCCCCAATTTAGTAATCCAATGATTGGGAACTATTTTAGTTTTTAAGCTTTCTAAGAATTTAGATCTCATTAGAATGATCATCATCATTATTCTAAAAGCATTGCTTAAAACTATGGGTTTATCACATATTATAAAACAGCATCATGTAGATAATTAAAAGCCTTTAATAAATTAATACTTTTTATTAATAAATGAATAAGATTGTTTACAAAGTATATGCTTTATCATCAAACATGATTGGCTTGTATGCATACTACTTTCAATCTCCCACTTGCACTAAAGCCAATCGTCATGGTATCTTATACTCTTCTTCTCTAAGTGACGATTATCCTGCTGTTGGATAAGCTTTAGTTAATGGATATGTAATGTTGTTCTTGAGAGTCCACTATCTCTATAGTGATTTCCCATCTTTCAATGATTCTAATAATCAAATGAAAGTGCCACAACACATGTTTAGATCCAAGATGAGACTTGGGAACTATTCCTAGTTCTGTAATGAACTTTTAATCCAAACAATCAACTTGCAGCTTCATTTATAGCTATATACTTTGTCTTTATCACTAAACCAAAGAACTCTTCTTTGTTTGGAAACTTTCAATTCATCGCACCATCGTTTCAAGGTAACACTTTACCTTAAAGTGGATTTTCGGTCGTCTTGGTCTGTCTGAAAAACTTGAGTCTGTAAAGCCCTCTAGTTTTAATTCAGACCCACCATGAATTTTAATCACATCTTTAGTTTCGATTAAGCACTTTAAGATGTTTTTCACTATCTTACAGTGATCTTCTCCAGAATATGACTGATCAACATCAGGTCTCGTATATTTCATTGCATACATGATTGTCACTCATGCGACCTCTCTTTTCAGGAGTCTGTGGGGACAATTAAGAGAGATACACTCCATGGCTCATCAACATGAGACATCTCTTGGAGTTTGCCATGCTAAACGACTTTAGCATCAAATGAATATACGTTCCTTGGGTTAAGTCGAGGATCCTTTTAAATCTATCTATATAGATTTATATCCCCAATTAAGATACTCTTCCAAATCATTCATGGAGGAATGTTTAGACAACTTTATCTTTACTGATTGTAGCATTGGTATGTTATTCCTCATCCGTAGTATATCAACATATAATACTAGAAATTTCACGACGCTCCTAATCGACCCTTTTGTACACACTAGAAGTCTTACCTCATCGAATGTAACTCGGATCATCATCTTCTATGATGTGTACCTCATCATCATCATCCATGATGAATCCATACCTCCTAGGTATCTTCTTGTACTATTCCGATTTACTGATCTTGGTTGTGGTACAATAGGTCTATCTATAGGTTCCTCTTATTTGACTTATAGTGTTTTGTGGTTCTTGAACTCTTCAAGATCTATTATCCTCCCACTAGCCCCTTCAATGATAAACACCTTTATCTTAGAAGGCAGCGTGTTTCGCAACAAACACCTTTTGCTAAGTAGAATTATAGAACACATACCCTAAACTTACTTTAGGATGTCCCACAAATCGACACTTATAAAATCTTGTCCCAAGCTTATCCTTTGAAACCTTTTCACATAAGTTGGACAACCCCTTATCTTAACATACTTAAGATTAGGAATCCTCCCCATCCATAACTTTTATGGAGTCTTAAATGGATTTTGAGGTTACCTTTTTTTAGAGATATGCAACCATTTCTAGGACATTATCCCGTAAGGATCTATCGGAATGTCGGTAAAATCATTATGGACCGCACCATGTCCAACAAGGTACGATTTTTCCTTTCGGATACATCAATCAATTATTGCGATCGGGATGTGTCCATTATGAGAAAACCATTTGAGATGATCTAGAAATTTATTGCACAAGTATTTATTCCTTGATCTAATCAAAGAATCTTAATACATTGTCAATTAGTTTCACTTTCGAATTGTTTGAACCTTTCAAATAATTCATACTTGTATTTCAAACAAATACACACATTCAACCTTTTGAATGATCATCTCCTTTTCTTATACTAATTTGTTCAATATGCAAAATTATTTTCATGTAAGTCAAGTATACAAAATTTATTAGTAATATTCGATTCTATACAAAACATTATTATTATAAATAGAACAACAATTGTTCTTAATTATAATACCGTAGTTTTCATTGTCAACAATAAAATGGAAATAATATTTTTAACAAGAACCGGAATACAATAACAACTTATTGACTTAATAGATTTGCCCGTAAAAGGCTAAACTATAAGTTTCTATAGCTAATGCAAAGAACCTTTACTTCATTTTCCACACATAGGATTACTTATCTTTGTTTAGCTTTCTACTTGTTTGGTCCCTTCATAAATTTATATTTATGATAACCAAAGTCGGTATCCAATACCCAAGTAGAACCTTGACTTAAAGAAAATTTATTTCAATCATGAACAAAATCGTATTGTAAACGAAACTTCACTAAGCTTCTTTGGTTAGCCTCGCAAGATACTTCTCGCAGATTTCTTTCCAAAGGTCCATGCTTATTGCAAGGTGGAACAAAACTCCTTTTGCTATCCGTGACGCTTTTGTTCTTATTATCCTTTGTTTACGCCTTTCTATTTACCTTCTTTGAATCGTTCTTCTTTTCGAAGATCCTTTGGCCCCTACCAAGAAGACTTGATCTTTCTTGGTTGAAAGTGACTCTCAACATTTTTCAATATGTTAAGCAAATCAATGAGGTCGATATATCTAGCTTGTTCATATGAAAAATTCACAACAATTGTGAAAGGAGTCCGGGAGTGAGTGCAAGATCAAATCTTGGCTCAACTCTCCATCCATGACAAAACCAGTTGTCCTAATTGATCAATCAAATTGATTATGTTAAGAACTTTTTGTCTGTACTATAGTGCCATTGGCCATTCTAGATCGGAAGAGCTCCTTAGATATCTGATATCTATCAGTCCTACTTTCCTCACCATCAACTACTTGACGTGCAGGAGTATAGTAGAAGTATCCATAGTTTCAGGCTGACGCTGAAGCTTGTTACTCATGGATACGAGCATGATGCATTGAGCCAACTGTGCATCATCTTGCCACTTTCTAAAAGTAGCAATCTCTTCCTCAGAGGCATTGTCTGCAACCATTGCAGGGATAAGCGTATTAAGGACATAAGATAGCTTTTCAGCCATGAGAACTATTCTCAAATTCCTTAACCAATCCGTTTAATTGATTCGATTAATTTAGCATCTAATATGCTTCGCAGTTGATAGTAATTTTAGACATTGTAAAATTTCAGTAAATGAATTTGTAATTAACAACATTTTAACATACATTCTTTTATTAATTACCAAAATAAATTAGGTCTTGTTTTAAATTGGTATCTCCCACTATTTTCTTCAAACTATATTACCTCACTTATATAGTTCGCAAAATCTAATTAAAGATTTGCTAGTGAGAATAAGGATCCCATTTCAAATGTATATAGCCTTGTGGTGACACAACAAACTATATATAAATAAATAGGTAGACAACTCTTGTCAATTACATCAACTATGCAACTCCTTGTATTTTGCCTCTCAGATTATTTTGATCAAGTGGTGGCACATCCAGAATCAAAATTATCCAAGTTAAGTCCGACCTAGCACTCCATATATTCAAAAAGAAAAATATCATCCTTGTGGTGACACAACAAAACAATATTGTTCAATTTTCTTTATAAGCATCAAATGTGATAAATTAACATCTTAAATACTTAATACTTGCCTTGTGGTGACACAACAAACTCATATTAAATATTTAATACTCTATTAATTTTATCATGTTAGAAGGCGACGTTCGATATTCCAAATATCTTTGAACGCTTAGGACTTAATATAAAAATTGAGGGGTTTGTTATTAATTTGTCTCATCTTGTTTAGCGCGCATGCACATATATATATAAAATACGTCGTTATATTAATGAACATGCAAGCATGTTTGCATAATATATAATATATATAGTATACGCATGCACATATAGAATATATTATATTCTACCCGAATTGATTATGGACTTTTATTCTAGTTTGGTTCACTAGAGCCACCAAGTGAACTAAAAAAGGTCAAACCCTAAGGGTGCAAGAAATAATATTTAAATATAACTATTACATTTAAACCCGGGCTCCATAACAAACGGGTCTTCAAGCGCTCCTTGCTCCTTGATCTCTAATTCTTCAAAATTAATTCTAACTATTCCTATTACAAAACTATTTAAAATAAATAGAAAACTTGATCAGCAGTCAAGCGGAAGTACATAGGAGGGAGATAGAATTTACATTTAGAAAAATTAGAGAAGACGAGGTCTGTGAGACCCCATTTAATAAAACCCATACATTCATGCATCCAACTAAAATAAAATCCAATCGTTCGGGTCAATAGTCCATAATCAATCCCATTTATTATCATACACATCACCATATGCATCAATAAATAACATTCATCTCATGAATAATAAACATTTAATATATATATTGATATCATTTAATGGGCAAATTTAGTTAGTATAAAATCTATTTTTGAATCAAAATAAACTCTTTTATTTTAATCCAAATTTAAATCAAAATAAAACTATTTTATTTTAATTTATCTAATTTTGAATAAAATAAACTATTTTATTTTAATCAAAATCTTTAATCAAAATAAACTCCTTTATTTTAATTAATTATGGAATCCAATTCCAAATAAAATTTTTTTTTAATTAAAATAAACTCTTTTATTTTAATTAATTATGGAATCCAATTCCATGTAAAAAAAAATTTGATTAAAATAAACTCTTTTATTTTAAATAATTATGGAATCCAATTCCATGTTAAAATTTTTTATTAAAGGAAACACGGATATTCTTTTTCATTCACAAATAAACTCTTTTATTTTGAATAATATGAAATCTTATTTCATATTTAAATAAACTCCTTTATTTAAGGAAACATGGATTCTCTTTCCTATTCACAAATAAACTCTTTTATTTTGAATAATATGAAATCCTATTTCATATCTAAATAAACTCCTTTATTTAAGGAAAAATAAAATCCAATTTTAACTCCAATTAGTTATCATGGAATCCAATTCCAACTCTAATTAGTTAGCATGAAATTCTAATTTTAAAATTAAAATAAACCTTTTATTTTAAGATTAAAATAAACTATTTATTTTAATATTAAAATAAATTTTATTTTAATTATAAAATTATTAACCGTATATATTATATATAATATATGTATATAAAACGGAAATATATATATATTATATATATAATATATGAGTAACCATTTCCGTGCCACACAATAAAAAAAAAATGCTGCTTTCTTATTTTCCGTGCACAGCCAATATATATATATATATAATGATTATACAATCATTAGATAATCATTAGATAATCATTAGCAATCATTACTTCTTAATTTCTTTGAAATCCGTGCGCAGCAATGATATGTTTCCTGGTTGCTTTTCTTTAAAATGATTTCCGTGCCTCTTTAAAAAACGGCAGCATGATGCCTGACTTTGATTTCCGGTAAAAAAAAAAAAAAAATACTACACGGAATTTTAAAAAAACGCGAACAGTTTCGCAATTTTTTTTTTTTAAATTTTATACAATAAAATTATGCCCAATTAAATTGTTCTAAACACATATCAACATACATATCAAATTAAAATAATTAATAATTCGCATATAGGTTTGGCTCTGATGCCACTGTTAGGTTTGTAATATTCATAACGCAATCAAATTGCATAAAAAGTGCGGAAGCGTGGTAAAATCAGAGTTTAAAAAATTTACAAACCATATACCCGGATTACCCTTTATGCGCAATTATTAATTTAACGAAAAGATAAAGAATAAATCATACCCTTGAAGAACGAGCTTCCTCAGGTACAAGTTCACCTCCAAATCCTTTCGCGTTCGATCTTGAATCCACCGGGTTTGGTTCCTTCCTTTGATCAACGTTAGCCACCCAAATGTTTGGCCTCTAGAGGTGATCCACCAAGGAAGAAGAAAATTCAAGAAGATGGGTATTTAGCTCAAACCTTAGTTTTCTATCTCTATAGAAAAGGCATACTCCCAACAACTTAGAATTATTACGTACCTTTTTAAAGTCAACAACCCATACACCCATAATAAGACTCCTCTTATTTATAGATGTGGGCAACCCATCTTAACAATTAAGGAATTGGGTTTTATTTAATTAATTAAATTCTTTTAATTAATTAAGCTCCCTAATCTTATTAGGGATAATTAATTAAACTCCTTTAATTAATTTAACCTCCTAATCTTATTAGGAATAAATGAGAGTACTTATATTAAATTAATTCCTAAACTCTTTTAGAAATTAAAATAATAATAATTGTAATAATATTAATAAGACTCCTCTTATTAATTTATATTTAATATTTTTAAAATATTAAATAATAAATATTAAGCTATTTAATTTATTCTATCACCATAGATTAAATTAAATATACTTAATATATTATTACGATTATGCCATTAACTTCTTAAATAATTATTCTTCCTTTTATGGTGTGACCCTTTAGGTTCTCCATATTAAACCGGTTGTGAATAAATCAATTAGAAACAATTCTAATCTTATTTAAATAAATAAATTAAATAATTAATTTATTTAAATAAATAATATTTATTCTACAATAGGATAAGCCTCCCTAGCGATCAACGACTTTTCAGGATAATATAGATTTCAACATTAATCATTAAAGAACCTTTGAGTAAATAGTTCTGCAGACAATTCAATCCTTCCACCATACAATGTCCCAATTAAATATAAGACATGGAATTCTTGTCAAGTCTTATTTTATTTAATTATATGTATTTCGATCCTTAAATGCACAACTCCAAATAATGCAAATTAGAAACTCCTTTCTAATTTCATTACGCTTATTGCCAAGGACTCTTTGGGTTGTCATTTATCGAATCACATAGGACATTTCTCTTCTTTTATTAGAAGTGGTAGATTCTTTATTGATCATACATTATCTCCATGTACAACTTATTATACCCAAACATACCCTTTGATATACCCTAAGGGTCTTAAGGAATAAGTCAAAGTATAACTCATCATACACAAGATACTATGATGATCTCAAGTCCAAGGATTACTCAGACTTACTATCACTACTGAGAATTCCTATTGATGTGCAAATAAAACTCCATTAGGTATTCCTTAGCGAGCCATGCGTTCAATGAACTTATTCTCTAATAAGCACCTACATACTTGCTTTAGTGTCTCCACACAAATGATCATGAGATCAATCATCCTCATCCAATGAGCAAGTTAACGTATGTACCAATCTATCCGGATTTACTAATCCCCAATTTAGTAATCCAATGATTGGGAACTATTTTAGTTTTTAAGCTTTCTAAGAATTTAGATCTCATTAGAATGATCATCATCATTATTCTAAAAGCATTGCTTAAAACTATGGGTTTATCACATATTATAAAACAGCATCATGTAGATAATTAAAAGCCTTTAATAAATTAATACTTTTTATTAATAAATGAATAAGATTGTTTACAAAGTATATGCTTTATCATCAAACATGATTGGCTTGTATGCATACTACTTTCAATTCTCGGACCTATAAATGTCAGAATATCGTAGGATTTTGGCTACATGGTAGAATTAAAGTGTTTGAATTTTCAAGACGAAAATAAAAGCTTTCCGAATTTTTTTTGAAAAACACTATTCACGCATTTCTGCTCGGGATTTTTTTTTGAACTTCCGAGAAAAACGTAACGATAGAATATTGAGGTGAGATGGAATATCCAATAATATTTCAGTTATGGAAAACATAATATTTCGCCTGTGGACTTAAAACCTAACGTTTAGGGAAAATGATTTACGAGAAGGAAATATAATACGATTGATAAAGTAAAGCGATGATCGTATTATACGTATGTATTGTACGAGGTAATGAATACGAATACTACATGAGGTAGTATACGAGAATGTATGAATGATGGTATATCGTATATGAGTAATAAGTATACGAGTTAGAATACGAGAATTATACGTGGAGTATATGTTATAAGGCTTTAAGCTCAATGTATTGAATTTGTAGAATTGGTAGGATTTGTTAAGTATTATGTGAGTCCAAGTATTGAATTGTTAAGTCCAATATGAATTTATTAATGTAAGCACAATGTTTGTTTAATTACAAGCCCAAGGTAATTTAATGTGCAAGCCCAATGATTAAGTAAGTTAATTAAGCTAAGGCCCAAAGTAAATATCCAATGCGTAAGAACCATGGAGCAACCCATGGGTGATTCAAAGTGATGAGCAAGTAACTTAGTGGCTAAGTTATGTGATTAGCAAGAATACTTAAGGGTTAAGTAAATGTGGTGATCAAGTATTGGATATATGTTGTAATGACCTAGTATTTTAAGTGGGGAGCAAGATAATTTAGAGGCTAAGTGTCGTGGTAGCCAAGTTTACTTAAGGGCTAGGTAATGAATAGTAAGGAGGTGGAGGATTTAATGACTAATCTACCCTCACTTTGAGATGCCTATAAATAGAGAGCTTTGCATTCATTTGTTGGTTGTTCAAAATTCATCCAACTTCTCTCAAGCTAAACAACTTATTTGGTTGATAGAATAAGCACTTATAAAGTTAGACTTTCTTTGTTAGCCTTTCCACCTATAACTTATAGCTTATTGGTTAGAGAGAGTAATTGAGAATAAGCTAGCAAGTTAATCTTTGAAGTTCAAGAATCAAGAAGGAGATTAAAGATTTACCAAGTGTTATTCAAAAGTAAGTGATCTTAAACCATTTTTCTTTCTCTATTCCATTGATAGAGAAGGGGGTATTGGTAGAACAAGCATGCTAAGAAGGGGTTGAAATGACGAATCAAATGGCTTAAGTCTTAATAAGCCATATACGTAATGAATAAGAAATCCAAACCAAGAATAAGTTATGAATTCATAAGGAACTTATATGAACTTTTTATATGTTTTCTGAAGAAGGTGGTATGATAATAAGAAGCAAGGATGGTGGTTAAAAGATTGAAGCCATAGGAAATCATGAGAAAAGAAGTCATAAGTTATGAGAAATGGAAATATAAGTAGTTTATATTTTCATAAGTTACAAATTCACAATGAACTAGTAATAACTTATCATGTTTTTAAGTTAATGAAGCATGAATGTCAAGATATTAATATGATGGATTGAATCCAAGTGAAATGGCCTACAAATCTCAAGTAACGAAGTTTCGCCGAAATTCACACGATTAGACGACAATCATCGAATTCGTGAAATTCTCGGAATGGATGTCGAATTTTGATATTATGCTTGGAAACATTGGTTTTAGATGGAGACAAGTCGTATTTGTCATTATAGAGTTGCATACTCGAAAATGGCCGGATTCCGACTTAGAACGAAGAAATGAGCGTTGAACGTTCACGAACGTTTTTCGTTTTTGTTAAAAATAGTCTAATAGGTGAAATTTTAGCAAACAAAGTCGAATAGATAAAATTCTTGCATGAACGTATAGAGTACGTAAATTGTGAACCGTAGGCTCTTGAACGCGTCAATTCGGACTTATAACAAAGAAGTTACGAGTCTGGGAATCTCGCAAAGTTGAAAATCTGTCAAAGCTATCTCGTGGCTCGAGAAGTCATGATGATGCGACTCAAGCTTAAATGACCGTACGCTTAA
Source organism: Panax quinquefolius (assembly GCA_020205615.1). Classification (NCBI taxonomy): domain Eukaryota; kingdom Viridiplantae; phylum Streptophyta; class Magnoliopsida; order Apiales; family Araliaceae; genus Panax; species Panax quinquefolius. Next base: position 52,688,239 of record CM035165.1, read on the forward strand.
ATGGCCGTGGCCAGAGCGCCTAAAGTGAGCCAGACTCTGCAAACTCAAGGTCGCAAACAAGACTAGTTAACAAATGGACTCATGGCGCGCAAGTACCGAAGTCCGATCTCAACCCTAATCGGGCGACGCCATGATCTTGACAAGACAACAAAGGATCACCGACGCGGTAGCACCAGTCTTAAAAGCTAGACAATAAAGAAATGTTTACAAGTAGAAGATGAAGGAAAATTGTTGAGTAACGTACTAATAAACTTAATTAAACAATATCAAGTCATAATTGAACCCCAAGTATGATCACTTAGGGTTAAAAGAAAGTTAATTGAAGATGAACGCAAATGATATTCAATGTTAATACTTCCTCAATGACGATCTAGTTTCGATTAATAACGTACAGACGTTAGTAAGCCGTGAGGAAGGATAATTAACTCGAACCGAGTTGTATTAATGAAATAATTTCACTTAAGTATAAGAGAACGAAGTTAGTAAGAATGATGTAAAAGAACGACGGAAAGCCGGAACCAATAAATAACAAATCTAATACGGGATTAAATTGAGAAGAAGGGTAAGATTATTTAGGAACTAGGTATGTTCATTCATGACCTAATATGGTATGTTATGTGCTTATGTGTTGTAGAAACTGTAAAGGCTCAAAGGAAACGTAATTGTACTGTAGCAGACGCTGAAGGCAAGTTTTTCTTAAACGCTTGTCTAACCTTCGTGTTAGCCCGATTTTCAAAATGATTCACGTTATGAGATGCATGTATGATTTCAAAGAAAGGGTCGAAGCCAGTTTTAACTCGGCTAGACTAATCTTGATAGATTGACTAATTTCTTTATAAGTCTTTCAATATAGAATTGCTAACGCCTATCCTATGCCAACTCTTGTATGCGGATTCAAGGTAAGCCTGAATATGTATAAACAAATGTATTTTCATCGAGTATTCGATGGGCACGTGAGGTTGCCACAACTTAAACGTACACACGTTTAATGGATGTAGTGTTGATCAACATAGGGTACTATAGGCTGATCACCTAGATGTACTCGTAAGCTATGCCGGACTTACGGACTTCGTGCCGGGTTGTCCTTTTCAAAGAAACGATAAGACGTTCACGTCTTGAACTAGAATTGATGATTCATGGAATATTGTTATTGAAAAACATTTTGTAGGAAAAAGGAAAGCTATTTTGAATTATTGATAGTACTTCGTAACTATTATCCAGTTATTGAAGATATACGATTCCTATGTTTCAAGCATGCTTTTAAAATGAAATTGTTATACTTGCTGAGCTTGTTATGCTCATTCTTGCTTGAACCATATGAATGCAGCCTAGACGATATGACCAAAGGATTCTACAAGGATAAAGAGAAGGCTAAAGTGAACGTATAGATTACATATGTAATAGTATAGGTTTGTTATGATAATATTTGATATTATGACATGAGCAAATGTAACGGTTATAAAGAACTTGGGGAATAGTAGTATTGTTTTGAAATATATATAAGACATATTCGTTCTTTTGAGGCATGTCAATTGAATGATTGTATGAACTGTAGCACCATGGAGCACCATATGTCGGGTTGAAAGAGACCCGGATTTGGGGGCGTCACATTTTTCGTCTTGGCGGCATTATCATAAATTATTCTTATATTCTAAGCCTTAGGATATAAGTTTAATATATTAAACTTATTTCATTACTTAAACATAGATTCATATTCATTTAACGAATACTTTACATAACATATCACACAATGCTTTAAACATCAGCTAGTCCTTTGTGACCACAAAAGTCGGGATTTACAGTCTTGACTAATACAAAAGTTGAGAATATTACATTACACACGCACCTTATCAAACATACATAATCAGTTACTAATCCTAATTATTCCTACACTTTTTTCCTGATTCTGGACAATCCTTCGCCCAATAACCTTCCAACCCACAAATTAAACATGCACCTTGCTTAAAGTCGGGACAATGAGGAGAAGTATGTCCCTCAAGGCCGCAAATATAACATATCTTTTTCCCTTGGTTTTTATTGGATTTTCCTAAGTCGTGGTCTTTCATCTTTCTTTTCCCCTTATTGCTCGGAGCTGCACTCGATATGTTGCTTTGGGCTCTCATCTGATCAATTTAGATTTTAAGCTTATCTTGTTCTTCCATTGTTTCTATTAAGGCTTTTTGTAATTGATTATTTAGCAGCTTTTCTATTTCCCACAATTTTTCTAGAGAGGTAACCTGGTTCCTCAGATTCTGTACTTCCGTTGATGCTTGATCAGCTCCAACTTTGGTGTCTGAATCACTATTTGTTAGTTCCACCACTTCCGGATATGGTACTATGTTTTCCAAAATAACCACCTCATCCGAGTTGGTTTCATTGTGAGCCTCTATTTCAGCTATTGGCTTTGATATTAGCCCGGGTGTATGGATTTGATCTTTCTTCATGCTATAAGAATATAATAATCCTTTTCCACCTGACATCTACATACATAAATTATCCTGATTAGCATATATTTTATACACACAACAAACAATAGTTTTATATAAGTTATTTTTTTATTTTGTTTGACGATTAATTTATCCGATTCATCTCTTTTTAAACTCTATATGAGTTATTTATATTTTCAAGATTTCCCTCTGTTCTAAGGTTATAGCCTAAGGTTTCTAACCCTAAAGCTCTGATACCAACTTGTAACGCCCCCAAATTCAGGTACTTAAAACCCGAACTCGGTGCTTTACGATACCATTTCTATGAGCGGAATAATACTAATAATAATAACAATAATATGAATATCAAACTTAATTTACATATGCATCAGAGTCTACTCCGAGGTACGCGACCTTTAAACATTTATTTACATGATACTTAATAGTTATCACTGTCTTAATAAAGTCATATTAATACATATAATACCAAAAATCTTATTCTGTTTGCTTTCCTTTTCCTTTGTTTCTACATGACCCTTCAGGTTGATCACGATTGGCTGAAAACATTTAAATTAAGCAAGGATGAGCATTTGAGTGCCCAACAAGTAATAACAATTATAAATATATTTAGCTGAAAGAATTAAATGTTTTCTTTATACATCACTTCTACAAGGATTCAATAGTTGTGAAGTAAACTGATCCGATAATAATAACATAACAACTCTATATCAAATTTTTGAAACTACGTATTGACTATAAATAGGGTTAAAGTGACATACTATGAACATTGTTTTAGATTTTTGATAAGGTTTAGCAGAACTTCATCTGCAAAACGTAATAACTTACGGGCGAGAGGTTGTACTTTCCATGTGCCCTGTATTGATCAATACTACATACAAAAACGATGTTATCGTTCACTCTATCCGTGTGACGCCCCTAAAACAGGTATACATCACCCATCTTGGGTTGCCAGATACAAGGTACTGAATACAAATACAACTTAATTATACAACAGTCGTGTAAAATACGATAAAACATAGGCTGTGAGTTTTAATACAAATATTGTCATCTAGACAATATCCACACTCAATGGACTCCTCATTACATTTATTATCACACTATTTCACAGAATAGTGAGGACTACTAATGCACCATCTACGACCATCATTCTATTCTCCGACTAGTCCCAGCTACGTTCTCATTTCCTGAAGAGAACAATGAAAGAAAGGGTGAGCTCAACTAGCCTAGTAAGAAATATTATGACTAAGATAATGCAGAATAAATTATCATTAGCCTTCAACGGTGTTAAACTGATAAAATATAATAAACATCAAGTTTAACTGCAGCGGAACAAGCAATCCATTAGAAGAGTCAAGTAAGGTATAAAATCTACTATCTTTTATGATTTAAACAGTTTTTCATCAACTTTATCGCTAAGACTCAACTTAATAAATAAAATCGAATCATCCCTGCTCCACGGCCAAGGATATTCATATAATCATCAATGGTCATGACTATACCGAATAATCCATGGTCATAATCATACCAACAACTGTCCACCAATGAACTACAGGCCAATAAGGACTTTTACCACATCATTCGTCACATTATGGTCATGATTATACCGAACAATCCCTGGTCATAATCATAACAAGTCCATCTATGGACGTAAGCCAAAGATGACTTTCAACATAATATAAGCATGAGGATGATGACAATTCAATAAAACAGGTTCAAGAATAAATTTTAAAGATTTATAAGTTAATTTATCCTGAACTCAATAACGCCCAAATTGTCAACATGATACAGCTTTGTGCAGTAAAATTTAAGAATGCTCAGAAGAATATTTCCATGAAAAGATACTGGATGAAGCGCAAATATCAAGGACATTCCACTAATTTCATGGAGTATAGAAGCCAAAGCTTTAACCAACTGAGTATAATATAATATATGAAACTGCAATTGAATTTTCACCCGCCATGCGATAATCCACGTATACAGATCATTTCCATAATTTAATAAGGAATGAATACACAGGATCATTCACCATGCATGTGGTAATCCACATAGACAGGTTATTCCAACAAAATAATAAAGAATGAAATAACATAAGGATTCACCATGCGTGCGATAGACTGAACAGACAGGTTATTCCCAACAGAATAATAAATAATGGAACCCAGTGCAGCGTAACGCTTACGCATGTGATATTAAACGAGAATAATAAATAATGGAACTGTGTCCAACAGCTTACGTATTGAGGATATTCCGACAGAATAATAAAGAACGAAATATTAGAAGAATTTCGCCATGTATGCGGTACTTTGTATAAACAGGTTATTCCAACAGAATAATAAGAATGGAATAATAGAAGAATTTCACCAAGTATAGGGTATCTCGTGTATACAGTTTATTCCAACAGAATAATAAAGAATGGAATAACAGAAGTTCTCTTCATGAATAAGAAAGAAAGAATACCCCTTATGAGTACAACAAATAATATTCCCTACCTTAGAAGAAACTGGATATTGGAGTAGTGAAGTAGCAGAATACTTTTCTTCTTTCTCTCTATAGTTTCTCTCTCTAGAGTTTCAGTGAATTCGTAAGAAATAATGAAGGAATGAGCTTCTATTTATAGAAGAATGGACTGAATAGTAACTAATTCATGAACGATCCAGATTGATTTACTTTTAAACGGACGGTCCATATTGGTTTACTATTAAAACTTAAAGCAACGGTCCATACTGATTTACTATTAAAACTTTAAACCAGTGATCCATATTGATTTACTATTATAACTTTCCACCAGCGGTCCATATTGATTTACTATTATATCTTCAACCAACGGTCTGAAAAATTAGCACATTTCCTCATGGAATAATATTGTACCCAAAAATGATTTGGACCGAAAAGAAATATATGTTACGGGTGAATAGTACCCCGTGAATAATAACTCGTGAATAGTAACTCGTGAATAGTAACTCATGAATAGTAACTCATGAATAGTACTCCGACACGAAAAGTGTCCCGAATACCCGATTGAACAATATAACCTCAAGACATCAATTATACTAACACAAATAAGTCCAACACAATGGAACTATAAAATTCATCTTTAATCAACACGAACTTAGTCATCATTAATATTATAATTGTGACGAACGAGATTTTTGTAATTGAATTTTAATATTTATTGAATTAAATAAATATTTTCGATGATTTATATTATTATATTAAATAATTAATTGATGCAATTGTGGTAGATTAATTTAATTATATGTGTTACATTTATTAAATTAATGTATGTAATTTGATTATTCGATGTATGTAATTATGTAAGCTTATGGTATTAAAAAGAAATATTTAATAAACCTATTGGTATTTTAATTAATTTAATTATTAATTAGAGAGTTAATAATTTGACATTATTTATTAATGAGAAATTTAATTACGTGACTACGTGAATTTATGAGAAATTATTATATTTTATTTAAAGTAAAATTAAATAAAATATTGGATTTATTTTAAGTGTGATATTATTTAAACTATAGTATTAAAGGTTTATTAAATTAAATGGCTTTTGAAATCTATTCTAGCTAGCCAAACAGAGCCCTAATGGAAGTTAGGAGCAGTTAACCTATGATGGGTAACTGACCTCCATAACGCGCGTCAGTTTTCTCGTTTATTATCATACGTCTTTTCTTTTCTTTCATTTTAATAAGTCTGATAAAACTAATCAGAGAGAAAGCCAGAGAGATTTTTGAGAGATTTCAGAGAATTTTGTGAGAAACTCAGTGATTGATGAAAGAATCTAAGCCTACAAATATATATTTTTTATTCTCAGGGTAATCTCTCCTTCCCAAATTATAAATTTCACGTTGTTTAAGTTTTTATAAATATGGCTTTCAAACCTTTTGTAAAGCCTCTGTAATTGAGAAAGGAGTAATGTTTATGGGTTATGTATGTATTAATATGTATCAAATCATATTTAATTATATATATTATGTAAACCATGTCATCAATTTCATGAAAATACGTTCTAAATCTTATTATTGAACCTTGTTAGACTAGTGAATCCTTATTGATTAACCTAGTCCATAGTTGATGAACGTTCTAAATTCAGAACCCTTATTGATTTATCCAAACCAAACTTCCTTTGGTGCGGACTCTAATGTCAAACTAAGATGAACAACCCTGCAAAGGGATTTACTTATGTGTTAGCGTTAAGATATTGTGCACAGTATGGTACTAAGGGTTGATCCCCCAAAGTACGAGTAGAAGGTCCATAGTCTTATGACTGTTAAAGGTTTCAAGTATAACCCTTGATAACCTAGGACATAGTTCAAGGTCTTATGACCCTCAGAAATCTTTTGATTCTTGCTATTCATTCTTGATTCAAAAGTTGAGTTTTTATTTCAGAAGTTATTTTTTCTCTCGCATGTTATTATTCATTGTTATATTGTTATACTTGTGGGCAATCATGCTCACTCTTGCGTATTAATAACATTGCAGTTAAGAACGAAAGAGCAGACGAACCTTCCACTATTAAAGGCAAGGACAAGCTTAGCAAGTAATGAAGATTGATTATTTATGTGGTTATGTAATGATAATTAGAATTGATGTTGTTTAAGACTTATTGTTTATATTTTCGCACAGATGTTTAAGGTTAGTTTAACCTAGGATTGTATTATTATTCGGATGTTGTAACCCTTAAGGGGAAGATTTTATTTCTATCTATTTCATAGTTTGCATTTATTATGGGTAGATAGATAGTTGATATTTGTACAGTGAACACCAAATCCCGTGGAATCGAAGTACCCGGATTTGGGGGTGTCACAAATTGGTATCAAAGCTGTAGGTTATGAACCTTAGGTGGGGGAACAATCTTAGGTAGTATCCTTATAGAAATAACATAGTGATGGAAAACTCTTATCGAGTTCTAGGAAACGAATTTTTGTAATTCATTAAAGATAATAAAAGACTTTATGTGCTTATGTGACGAACGAGATTTTGTAAATTAATTTTAATATTTATTGAATTAAATAAATATTTTTTGATGAGTTAATTATTGGATTAAATAATTATTTAATGCAATTGTTGTAGATTAATTTAATTATATGTGTTACATTTATTAAATTAATGTGGAGAATAATTATTATTCAAGTATGTCATTATGTGAGCTTATTGTATTAAATGAAATATTTAATAAGCATAATATTATTTAACTAATTTAATTATTAATTAGAGAGTTAATAATTTGACGTTATTTATTAATGAGAAAATTAAATATATGACTATGTGAATTTATGAGAAATTATTAGATTTTATTTTAAAGTAAATTAAATAAGACATTGATTTATTTTATAAAGGAGTGACATTAATTAAACTATAGTATAAGAGGTTTATTAAATTAATTGGCTTTTGGAATCTATTCTAGCTAGCCAAACAAAGTCCTAATGGGAGTTAGGAGCAGTTAACCCATGATGGGTAACTGATCTCCATAACGCGCGTCAGTTTTCTCCTTTATTATCATACGTCTTTTCTTTTCTTCATTTGTTAAGTCTGGCATAACATCACATAGAGAGAGAGATTTAGAATTTTTTGAAGGAGAGTGTAAGTTTTGTGAATTAAAGGATTAATTGAGAAGGTTTTAATTCTACTCAGTCATACTCTGGGTAATTTTCTCCAAACCCAAATTCTTATTTCACGTCTTTTTAATTTTTCATGATTATGACTTTCATACATTCTGTAAGTCTCTGTGAATTGGGAAATGGTGTTGTTATAAGGATATGTGTAAAAATACGAGTAGCATAACATGTTATATATATATATTGCATGATTCCATATCATAAGTTTCGTAATATGATGACTTGCTATTTCAAAAATTTACAGAGTATGGGTTTTTGCCTTATGGCCTTATACGTGATATTTTATGTATTGATCGTATATTATCCCTAAATTTTACACTCGTATATTATTATTCAAGTTAATACGAAGAGACCAAAGTTTAAATAAACGGATTCGGTGTTATAACGAATCCATAGTGATAATTTTCATGTTTTATTTTCAAAACCTTCAAGAACATCAAAGTCAGTGAATTTATAGGTTTTAATTATGTAATTATGTGTTTTAATGGATTTAAATCGTTCCATAATTGTTGGGTAATGATTATGTATAAATCATAGCATGTGGGTATGTTAATTTAGTGAAATTAATGATCATTTATTGTCCTTTTTATTTGAATTTCGTGTTCTTCATGAATCGGGAATCAAAGTTTGGAGTTTCAGTGCCATGGCCAACTCAGAATCGAAGTCATGCCAAGAAGATTAAGTCTCTCGCCACAGTATACTTATAGCGCCAATAACGCATGATGTCCAATATAGTAATACCATCAATGTCAGCAAATAATGAAAGTACAGGTAATTAGCAGCTATATGGCACACTCTCCAAAGAAGTTCGTAAATGTACTTTTTAAAATTTTTGAGTTTAACAATGTGTTAGTAAATTAATTTAATGAACATGTAAACATGTTAGAAGTATAATATGATGATTAAAGAGTTGTTTAACATGTTAATAACATAATTACATGTGGATAGAATTATTGAATACATAATAAGCTTGTTATTCATGAAGTAAAATTATGTGACAAAGTGGTAAATTAACTAAGTATAGTTAAATAATCAAAGTAGACAAAGAGAATGAGTTTATGATGATTAGTTAATTTATAATTAACTGGTATTGTGAATGTGAATGATATATAGGATTTAATTCAAAGAACGTGCTTAGTTAAAGTGTAATCTACGCACGAGGCAAGTTTCCTAACCGTACTTGTCATTATTGTTCAAGTTTATTATTTACCTCGAGTAAATTATCATTACTATTATTCAAGTTCAAATATTATATTAAAGATTGATTATCTTTTCAAAGCATGATTCAGTTATACAATAATTGTCTTATTGTATACTTCTTGAGATTATTATTCAAATCGAATATCATTATTGTTGAACCTTATTAGACTAGTGAACTTTATTGATTCAACTAGTCCTTAGTTGATGAACGTTCTAAATTCCAGAACCCTTATTGAATTATCCAAACCAAACTTCCTTTGGTGTGAACTCGAATGTCAAACTGAGATAAACAACCCTGTAAAGGGATTTACTTATGCGTTAGCGTTAAGATATTGTGTACAAAAGATGGTACTAAGGGTTGATCCCCTAAAATGCAGTAGAAAGGTCCATAGTCTTATGACTATTAAAGGTTTCAAGTATAACCCTTGATAACCTAGGACATAGTTCAAGGTCTTATGACCCTCAGAATTCTTTTGATTCTTGTTATTCTTTCTTGATTCAAAAGTTGAGCTTTTATTCAGATGTCTTTGATTTACTCGCATGTTATTATACTGTTATTTCATTATTATACTTGTGGGCAATAGTGCTCACTCTTGCTTAATAATAACATTGTAGTTAAGAACGAAAGAACTGATGAACCTTCCACTAGTAAGGGCAAGGGAAAAGTTAGCAAGTGATGAAGACTGGTTATTTTATTAGAGGATGTATTTATGTTTAAGACTTGAGTTAATGATGTTGTTAAGACTTATTTGTTTAAGATTCCGCACAGATGTTTAAGGTTAGTTTAACTTGGGATTTTATTATTATTATTCAGATGTTGTAACCCTTAAGGGGAAGATTTTTATTCTATCTATTGCATGGCTTGCATTTATTATGGGTAGATAGATAGATGATATTTGTATAGTGAACACCAAATCCCGTGGAATTGAAAGTGCGGGATTTACGTACGACGCACTGGTATCGCCGAAACAATTTGAGGATACCTTGACTTCACTTCAAATTCTAACTCTTAAGGTATAACCTTTGTGCGTCGAATATGATCCTCCTTATCCAAGATGTTAACACGTATCTCCTCATATGTTAAATCTTCTGCTATCTAGTCCGGTTCTAAATTAATAATGTGGTTCGGGTCATCCACATATTTACATAACATCGATACGTTAAAAATGTTATGAACACGCGACATACTTGGCGGTAAAACGAGTCTATAAGCCATAGTTCCTACTCGATCGAGGATTTTAAATGGGCCAATTAAATCGAGGGTTGAGATTTCCTCTCTTCGTCGATTCTTGCTTCTAGAATAACGCAATCTTTAACCTTCTTCTTCACATTCATCAGCTCTAAGTATGTAGCTTGAGCGGCTTTAACTTTATCGATTAAAGTTTATTCTAATCGTATATTCATTATCTTCACGTGGGTTCGTATATTCGCACTTGTAACCGCATACAATCTTCTACTCAACGCGTCAGCTACCACGTTCACACTTCCACGATGATATTGCATGGTACGATCGTAATCTTCAATAGCTCGAGCCAACGTCTTTGGCGCATGTTACGTTTGTTTTAAGTAAAGAGATATTTGAGGGTTTTAGAAATGGGTTTTGTACTGGGGTCAATACAAAATTCGATTTCACGCTCTAGGGGTAGGCTAAGAAGTCTTCAAGAATACGTCAGGAAATTTATTAACAATAGAAATATCATTCAAAACTTGGACCTCATCCAAGACTTGGATAGTACGTCACATTGATACCTATAAACTTGCCATCGTCATTCACGACGTCGCCTACAGAAAGTTTGGCTTCGGTGCATTCTACACAAGGAAGTCAACAACGAAAGGACCGGGGGTCTTTACTTATGGTTTGATATGACAGTGATTAACTTTAGTGGTTTGGTTGCTTGAATTCGCAGAATAGGTTGGTTAGGAATATGAAAGCTAACAACCTTACGAAAAGCATGATAAGTAGTTAACCAATCGATTCCTAAAATTGCATCAAAGGCAAGTATTTTCAAAGAGACAAGATCGACACGTAACGTGAAAGTGTCGATTTGAATTAAACAAGATTTATAAATAGTAGATGTAACGAAGGTTTCTCCCAACTGAGTTTCTGTAAGACCCCAACTTTTATAAATAAAGATGAATTTTCTATAAATATTATTTTTGAATATTATGGAATAAATTTGATATAATGTTATAGTTGTGGGTAATATTTATAAATTTTTTAAAGTAAGCAAGTTGTTATAAAATATTCGTTTGGTGGGAATATTCTTTTTGTATAGGGAATATTCGTACGACGGCTCAATCATTGGTGGACCCCACAACGGAAGTATTGTCGTAGTTAGAAAACGACAAAATTATCTTTCTATAAAAATAACGGCAGAGGTGTTACCGTTAAAACTGTTGAACTATCCGGTAGTAAAAGTACAGTAATACGCGTAGTTGTATAGTAGCACACGATATTGATTATTGATGCTTACGTGAGAAGTCACTCAGCTATGCTCAATTATTGCTCTGATAATTCTTTGATCATATCTCTTATATTATTGATTCAATTATTGTCACAATATCATCTGTATAATATATTATAGTATTAAATCAATAATTGAGACGACAAGTTATAAATGATTAATAATTGTTAAAAGATTAAATATGTGTTGATTAAAAATAAAATGATTTGTGGTAATATTTATTCAATACTTGATGTATATAAAGAGTCTGTTATGAGACGTTTGTGGTAAGTTTGATAATTTTATGGGGGGCCCATATGTCATCATCTAAGAGTCTCTTCGTCAATAGTAATTACCTTCGTCAATAGTAATTACCTTTGTGAATAGTAATTACTTCGTCAATAGTAATTACCTTTACCAGGCGTCGAACCACTTGCCGTTTCATATTACAGGCGTCAAACCACTTGTCGTTTCACATTACAGGCGTCAAACCACTTTTCTTTTCACATTACCAGTCGTCAAGCCACTTGCCTTTTCACATGGCAGGTGCTAAGCTAGAAATCTTCTATAAATAGAGGCCTAGTGCTTCATTATTTTTCACGAATTCATTCAAGCTATAGAGAGAGAAAGTAAGAGTATTTTGTTACTACACTACTGCAGTATTCAATCTCCTACTAAAAGTAAGGGGTGTTATTCTTTCTTATTCAAGAAGAGAACTATTGTTATTCCATTGTTTATCATTCTGTTGGAATAACCTGTATACGTGGTTTACCCTATACTTGGTGACATTCTTCTATTATACATTGGAACATCACATGCGTGTGTTTTACACAGGGCCCGGTTCCGCTCTTTATTATTATTCTATTGGAACATCACATGCTGTGTGTTTTACACTGGGACTGGTTCCATTCTTTATTATTCTGTTGGAATATATCACATGCATGCGTTTTACGTGGGAATTGGTTCCGTTATTTATTATTACATTGGAATAACTTGCGTATGCGGTCTATCGCATGCATGTAGATTTCTTTTGTTATTCCATTCTTTATTATACCCAGTTGGTTAAAACTTTGACTTCTATACTCCATGAAATTAGTGGAATATCCTTGATATTTGCGCTTCATCTAAGTATCCTTTCATGGAAATATTCTTCTCAAAGTATTCTTGAATTTTACTCTACAAAGCAAAGATCATGTTGATGATTTGGATGTTATTGGTTCCTAGATAAATTAATTCTTCAACTTGTTTTATTGAATTCTTATATCATTGTCATCATCCTCATGTTTTATATTATGTTGAAAGTCATGGCCTGTAGTGCATAGATGGACTTGGTATGATTATGACCAGAGACTATTCGGTGTAATCGCTTAGTAATGTTATAAATGATGTGGTAAAATCCAAATTGTCCGTAGTGCATTGATGGACGATTGTTGGCATGATCATGACCATTAATGAATACACAAATATTCTTGGCCGTGAAGGTCATGAATAATTGTGGTCGTGATACTAAAGAATATCCTTGGTAGTAGTGCGGGGGTGATTCGATGATGTGGATTATTTATTAAAGTCGAGTCTCGGCTATACTTGATGATGAAAAACCTTTTAAATCATAAAAGATAGTAGATTTTATTTTCTACTTGACTCTTTTAATGGATTCTTTGATTCCATTGTAGTTAAACTTGATGTTCATTATATTTTATCGGTTTAACCTCTGTTGTAGGCTAATGATAATTTATTACGCATTATCTTAGTCATAATATTTCTTCTTGAGCTAGTTGAACTCACCCTTTCTTTCCTTTGTTCTCTTGAGTGAAATGAGAATATAATTGGACGAGTCGGGGAAGCGGAGTAATGGTCCGGAGAGGATAGCATTAGTAGTCCTCACTATTACGTGAAATAGTGTGAAAATAATTTTAATGAGGACTCCTTTTGAGTTTGTATAATATCTAGTAGACAATATATGTATTCAAACTCACGAGTTTATGTCGTATTGTATACAAGTTATATTAGTAAGTTGTATTTAAATTACATACCATGTATCGACTACCCAAGATGGGTGATGTATACCTAATTTTGGGGGCGTCACGGTTGGTATCGATGCTTAGGATATGATCACGGCTAAGATGTGAGAATAATACTAGAGGGAGAGGCGGGGAATACCTTCGCTAGTATGACCTCTACTAAGTTTATGTGCTATTTTATTGGTCAATTAGAATATAGGGATAATATGTTACATGTCAATTAACCTTTTGTTTTGTGGCGGTATCTAAAAATGACATCCGAGAATGTTGAGAATAGTAATGGAGCACAGCGATCGTTGATTCACCACATATCAATAATTAGGATAATGTGCATCGAGAAGGCGACAATCCTCATAAAAACAACAACACCGACCAAATGATGAATGATCAAATGTTCGAGGAGGCTTTATGCAATTCATGCACAAGAAAGTAGAGCGACTCTGCCCAAAACGTAGGTGGAAATACGGAAAACTCTCGGCGGTCACCGCTAAACAATTCAAGGAGCTGGGACCACCGGAGTTTAAGGAGAGCAAAACCACTTCGGCGGAAGCATGGATAAAGCAGATTACCAAGATATTTGATGTCTTGGGATGCTCCGAGGAAAAAGGTTCCTTTTCCGCCTTTATGTTGCGCGGAGAGGCAGATCGGTGGGAATCGATAAAGCGTACTCAAACTTCTCAGATGAAGATATCTTGGGAGAAGTTCCAGAGTCATTCAACGACAAATACTTTCCGAAAGTATTCGCCACATGAAGGAGGTGGAGTTTATCAAGTTGGAACAAAACAATATGGTAGTGTCTCAATACGAGGCAAAATTTGCGGAGTTATCACGGTTTCGTCCCACTTGGTGGATAATGAAAGAGAATGGCGCGAATATTTTTAAGAGGTTTGAAGCGAGATACGTCAACATCTTATTTCTCATAAAGCGTGTTTTTATTATTGGATGTTGTAAATAGGGCTTAGTTAGTGGAGCGATAACGAGTCAACACAACTAAAAGAGAAGCGGTACCGCAGAAATTATAATACGGTGAGAGTTGTCATCCGAGGCGGTGACAACAAGCGTGGAGGGAATCAACGGGCGGATATGGTAACCGCCGGTGGTAATCGAGGCCAAAACAATAAGAATGGACATTTCAAGAAAAGGAGATTCAACAATGATGGAAAGACGTCAGCACCAGCACCCGTTGTTAAGGAAGGAGAAAGACCACCTATCATATGCTTCAAATGCGGAGGAGAGGGACACATCGGCCCAAATGCGCCATGCCAGTCAAAGCATGTTATAATTGTGGAAGAGAAGGTCACTTAGCTCAATTTTGTCATTTCACAGAAGACAAATTCAAATTTAGGATGGAGGCACCAAAGGTCATTCCGGAAAAGTTAAAATCGGTAGTGCAAGGGAGAGCGTTTGTTGTGACCTCCCAGAGAGCAAGGAACCCGAATGAGGTCATCACGGGTAAGCTTATCATAAACTCTAATGAAGTCTATACTTTATTTGATACCGGTTCTACCCATTCTTTTATTTCTCCTACTTGCGCTCATCGATTAAATTTGACTCCGGAGAAATTAGACTTTGACTTATCTGTGGAAACTCCGTTGGGAGAAACCTTCATTACATCCACTGTTTATAAGTCTTTTTTGGTTCAAATCGATACCCTCACATTACCTGTCGATCTCATTTCATTAAAAATACTTGCATTTGACGTGATTCTAGGGATTGATTGGTTAACAACTTATCATGCAAAAATTGATTGTTTTCATAAGGTTGTTAGCTTTCATATTCCTAACCAACCTATTATGCGAATTCAAGTGACCAAACCATTAAAATCAATCACGGTCATCTCAAGCCATAAAGCTATTCGTTTATTGAAAAACGGATGTCAAGCTTTCTTAGCTCATATCACTGATTTAAACAAAAATAAATCGTTTTGAACGATATTTCTATTGTTAATAAATTTCTGACGTATTCTCAAGAACTTCCTGGCCTACCCCAGGCGTGAAATTGAATTTTGTATCGACCTTGAACCCGGTACAAAACCTATTTCCAAAGCCTTATATCGAATGGCTCTATTGAACTTCAGGGAGTTAAAGACCCAACTGCAGGAATTGTTAGACATTGGCTTTATTCGTCCTAGTACTTCTCCTTGGGGTGCTCTGCTCTATTCGTGAAGAAGAAGAAGATGGGAGTATGCGACTTTGTATTGATTATCGGGAGTTGAATCATGTCACCATCAAAATAGGTATCCATTGCCACGTATTGATGACTGTTTGACCCGATTTGCAAGGAGCCAAATTCTTTTCAAAGATTGATCTTCGTTAGGATATCACCAATTGAAGATTAGAACCACCGACATTCCAAAGACGGCTTCGGAACTCCTAAGACGGGCATTATGAATTCCTAGTCATGTCCTTTGGATTGACTAATGCTCCTAACGCCTTCATGGATATGATGAAGTAGTATTCAAGGAATATTTGGATCACTTTGTGGTCGTCTTTATTGATGACATCCTTATTTATTCCAAAAGCCGTGAAGATCATGAGCAACACTTGAGGTGACACTCCAAAAGCTTCGTGAATATAAGCTTTATGCCAAGTTGAAGAAATGCGAGTTCGGCTTGAAGAAGAAGTAGCATTCCTTGGGCACGTGGTATCAAGTCATGGAATATCATTGACCCAAAGAAAGATTGAAGCTATTCAAAGTCGGGAGCAACCTAAATTAGTGACCGAAGCACGTAGCTTTCTCGGTTTAGTGGTTATTATCGGAGATTCGTGGAAGGATTTTCTCGAATCGCTACTCCATTGACTCAGCTGACTCGAAAAGATACAAAGTTCGGTTGGAGCGAAGAATGTGAGAAGAGTTTTCAAGAACTTAAGAGGAGACTTATTTCAGCACCTGTTCTGACAATACCATCTGGCTCGGAGGGATTTGTCATCTACAGTGATGCTTCGGGCAAAGGGTTAGGATGTGTTCTCATGCAACATCATAGCCTATGCCTCACGATAACTCAAAGAATATGAGAGGAATTATCCTACTCATGATCTAGAGTTGGCAGCTATTGTCTTTACACTTAAAATTTGGAGGCATTACTTGTATGGGGAGAAAGTGGAGATCTTTACGGATCATAAAAGCCTCAAATATTTCTTCACTCAAAAGGAACTCAACATGCGACAACGACGTTGGCTTGAACTATTGAAAGATTATGATCATACCATCCAATACCATCCTGGAAAAGCGAATGTGGTAGCTGACGCATTGAGTAGAAGATCATATGCAAGTACGAGTGCGATATTGTCAACGCAAAGGCCCATTTTGTGTGACTTGCAAAGGATGGAGATAGAGTTAAAGACTCCAGGGACGCATGTGATGATAGCGAGTATATGAGAGTAGAACCGACTTTAATCGATAAAGTTAAAGGCGCCGCCAAGCTACGGACACTGGAGCCGATGCGTATGAGGAAAAAAGTGCAAGAAGGTGCTATATCTAGGAAGCAAGAATCGATGAAGAAGGAATACTTGAGTTAACTCCGGACTTTGTGTGTTCTAACGACCACGATTTAAAGTATAATATCATGATGGAGGCGCACAACACACCATTTGCAATCCATCACAGGGAGTACCAAATGTATCATGATATTCGTCATACATTTTTGGTGGAGCAATATGAAGAGAGAGATAGTATTTATTTATCTCAAAGTGTCTAACTTGTCAACGAGTTAAAGCGGAGCATCAAGTACTAAAAGGTCCTTTGCAACCACTTGAAATTCTAGAATGGAAGTGGGAGCACATTACCATGGATTTTGTTCTGGGGTCTTCCTAAGGTTTCTCAAGGCATAGATGCGATTTGGGTCATTGTTGATAGATTGACCAAGTCCGCTCATTTCTTACCGACACGAGAAACTTATACACTTGAACGTCTTGCTTTCGTATGTACATAAACGAGATTGTAAGCTGCATGGTATGCGCGGTATCCATAGTTTCGATCGAGACCCAAGATTCACTTCACGATTTTGGGTTAGTTTGCAAAAAGCTATGGGCACAGACTTACGATTTAGCTTCGGCATATCATCCTCGATGGACGGACAATGGAGAGGACTATTCAAACTCTTGAAGATCTATTAAGACTCTGTGTCCTTGATTTCAAGGAAGTTGGGACAAGTTCTTACCATTGGTGGAGTTTTCCTACAACAACAGTTATTAAGCAAGTATTGGCATGGCTCCATTCGAAGCGTTGTATGGAAGAAAGTGTCGTTCTCTAGTATGCTGGGATGAGGTGGGTTAAGCAACGTTGTTGGGACCGGAGTTGGTAGGTATGACTACGGAAAAGATTCAAACGATCCAACAACGTATTAAAACCTCACAAAATCGACAAAAGAGTTATGCTGATCTTCATCGAAAGGACGTGAAATTCGATATAGGAGATCATGTGTTGTTAAGAGTTGCTCCATGGAAAGGAGTTACAAGATTTGGAAAGAGAGGAAAACTCAATCCTCAATTCATCGGTCCATTTTTAATCCTCGATCGAGTAGGAAGCGTGGCCTATAGACTCGCTTTTTCTGCTTAAGTATGTCTCGTGTTCATAACGTTTTTCACATATCCATGTTACGTAAATATGTAAAAGACCCGAACCACATTATTGAGTTAGAACCAGACAAAATAGCGGAAGATTTGATGTAAGAAGAGGTTCCTGTTCAAATCTTGGATAAGAAGGAACATATTCTACGCTCCAAGGTTATACCTCAAGTCAAAGTTTTGTGGAGGAACCACGATGTTGAGGAAATGACTTGGGAGTTAGAATCGAAATGAAATCAAGGTATCCTTACCTCTTCGACATACCAAAAGGCGTACCCTAATTTTCGAGGGCGAAATTTCATAAGAAGGGAGGTTGTAAGACCCCAACTTTTATAAATAAAGATGAATTTTCTATAAATATTATTTTTGAATATTATGGAATAAATTTGATATAATGTTATAGTTGTGGGTAATATTTATAAATTTTGCAAAGTAAGCAAGTTGTTATAAAATATTCGTTTGGTGGGAATATTCTTTTGTCGGGGAATATTAAATACGACGACTCAATCATTCAGTGGACCCCATAATGAAGTATTGTCGTAGTTAGAAAACGACAAAATTATCTTTCTATAAAAATAACGGCAGAGGTGTTACCGTTAAAACTGTTGAACTACCCGGTAGTAAAAGTACAGTAATGTAACGCGTAGTTGTATAGTAGCACACGATATTGATTATTGATGCTTACGTGAGAAGTCACTCGCCATTTATGCTCAATTATTACTCTGATAATTGTTGCATCATATCTCTTATATTATTGATTCAATTATTGTCACGGTATCATCTCAGTATAATATGTTATAGTATTAAATCAATAATTGAGACGACAAGTTATAAATGATTAATAATTGTTGAAAGATTAAATATGTGTTGATTAAAAATAAAATGATTTGTGGTAATATTTATTCAATCCTTGATGTATATAAAGAGTTTGTTATGAGACGTTTGTGGTAAGTTTGATTATTTTATGGGGGCCCATATGTCATCATCTAAGAGTCTCTTCGTCAATAGTAATTACTTCTTACCTTCGTCGATAGTTATTACCTTTGTGAATAGTAATTACCTTTACCAAAGGCCGAACCACTTGCCATTTCATATTAAGCGATCAAACCACTTGTCGCTTCACATTACAAAAGCGTCAAACCACTTTTCTTTTCACATTACGAAATCGAGCCACTTGCCTTTTTCACATGGCGGGGTCTTAAGCTAGAAATCTTCTATAAATAGAGGCCTAGTGCTTCATTATTTTCACTTAATTCATTCAAGCTATAGAGAGAGAAAGTAAGAGTATTTTGTTACTACACTCTGTAAAGATTCAATCTCCTACTAAAAGTAAGGGTGTTATTCTTTCTTATTCAAGAAGAGAACTATTGTTATTCCATTGTTTATCATTCATTGGAATAACTTTTGTATACGTGGTTTACCCTATACTTGGTGACATTCTTCTATTATTACATTGGAACATCACATGCGTGTGTTTTACACCTAGCCTGGTTCCGTCTTTATTATTATTCTATTGGAACATCACATGCGTGTGTTTTACAGGACCTGGTTCCATTCTTTATTATTACATTGGAATATCCATGCATGCGTTTCTGTGGGACCGAATTCCGTTATTTATTATTCTGTTGGAATAACCCGCATGTGCGGTCTATCGCATGCATGTAGATTTCTTTTGTTATTCCATTCTTTATTATACCCAGTTGGTTAAAACTTTGACTTCTATACTCCATGAAATTAGTGGAATATCCTTGATATTTGCGCTTCATCTAGTATCCTTTCATGGAAATATTCTTCTCAGTATTCTTGAATTTTACTCTACAAAGCAGTATCATGTTGACAGTTTGGATGTTATTGGTTCCTAGATAAATTAATTCTTCAACTTGTTTTATTGAATTCTTATATCATTGTCATCATCCTCATGTTTATATTATGTTGAAAGTCATCTGTGGCCTGTAGTGCATAGATGGACTTGGTATGATTATGACCAAAGACTATTCAGTGTAATCATGACCGTAATGTTACAAATGATGTGGTAAAAATCCTCAGTGGCCGTAGTGCATTGATGGATAGTTGTTGGCATGATCATGACCATTAATGAATACACAAATATTTTTGGCCCGTAGTGCATGAATAATTGTGGTCGTGATACTAAAGAATATCCTTGGCCGTAGTGCAGGGGTGATTCGATGATGTGGATTATTTATTAAAGTCGAGTCTCAAATTTATAATGTTGATGAAAAACCTTTTAAATCATAAAAGATAGTAGATTTTATTTTCTACTTGACTCTTTTAATGGATTCTTTGGTTCCATTGTAGTTAAACTTGATGTTCATTATATTTTATCGGTTTAACACTTTGTCAGAGGCTAATGATAATTTATTCGCATTATCTTAGTCATAATATTTCTTCTTGAGCTAGTTGAACTCACCTTTCTTTCACTTTGTTCTCTTCGTGAAATGAGAATATATTTGGGACGAGTCAGAAAGCGGAGTAATGGTCCAGAGGATAGCATTAGTAGTCCTCACTATTCTGTGAAATAGTGTGAAAATAATTGTAATGAGGACTCCTTTTGAGTTTGTATAATATCTAGTAGACAATATGTGTATTCAAACTCACAGTTTATGTCGTATTGTACACAACAGTTATATTAGTAAGTTGTATTTAAATTCTGTACCATGTATCTGACTACCCAAGATGGGTGATGTATACCTAATTTTGGGGGCGTCACAGTTTCAACAGATAAATCAAAATCTAACTTCTCTGGAGTTAAATTCAAACATTGAACACAACTAGGTGAAATAAAAGAGTGCGTAGAATCGGTATCTAACACGGTATAGACTTCACAAGACTTTATGATTAACTTACCCATGATAATTTTATTCAGGTTCCTCATCAAAAAAAATGCATTCTCTTAAACTACTGGCTTTGGCTTGTCTCGGACACCTTTTGGCATCACTATCCCAGCTGGACTTGACTTCACCATACGACAAAATTGAGCTAGGTGACCTTCTCTTCCATTATTAAAACACGCTTTGGATTGCTGCGTACAGTTTGGACGGATGTGTCCCTCCTGTCCGCATTTGAAACATACGACCGGTGGTCGTTCTTCTTCCTTCGAATCGGGTGCTGGTGCTGCTGTCTTTCCATCATTATTTAACCTTTTCTTCTTGAAATTTCCACTTCTATTATCTTGCCCTTGATTACCACTGAAGTGGTTACCATTTTTGGCACGATAATTTCCCCCACGATGGTTATCATTGTTCCGATGGCCGTTGCCACCGGTATGATTATTATCGTGTTGTTGATCGTTACCTTTTGGTTGTGTTGACTCATTATTGCGCTCCAATAACTGAGCCCTATTCACAACATCTGAATATAAATAAAGTTTGTGAGAAATGAGGTATTGACGTATATCGTGTTTCAAACCTCTTAGAAATATTCGCGTCATTCTCTCCTCATTATCAACCAAATGGGATGCAAATCGGGACAACTCGGCAAACTTGGCTTCGTACTGCGACACGGTCATGTTGTTTTGCTTCAACTTGATAAATTCCACCTCCTTCATGTGACGAATGATTTCGGGAAAGTACTTGTCATTGAACAACTCTTGGAACTTCTCCCAAGACATCTTGAGTGCGTTAGGCTGGGTACATTTTACAGATTCCCACCAATAATCTGCCTCTTCACGCAACGTAAAGGTGGCAAAGGGAACCTTTTGCTCCTCGGAGCATCCCAAGACATCAAATATCTTGGTGATCTGCTTTAACCACGTCTCTGCCTTAAGTGGTTCTGGCTTTCTCAAAAACTCCGGTGGTCCCAGCTCCTTGAATTGCTTAGCGGTGACCGACCGTGGGTTGCCATTGTTTACACCTGCGTTATGAACAGGAGTCTCTTTCGCCTGATGTTGCATGAATTGCATAAAGCCTCTGAACATCCCATCGTTCATCATTTCATCGGTGTTATTGTTTACCTGAGGATTATTGTCTTCCTGTTGCATATTATCCTGGATATTGATCGTTGGTGACTCAATGGTCTCATGTCCTTCATTGCTGATCTCAACATTTTCAGATGCCATTTTCAAATACTGCCACAAAACAAGGGTTAATTAATATATCACCTATTATCCCTATACTCTGACCGACCAGTTAAATACCAAATAAACTTAGGTTGGTCATACTAGTGAAAGAATTCCCCGTCTCTCCCCTCCTAGTTCTTCTCTCACATCTCAGCCAGGGATCATATTCCTAAGCTTTGATACCAACTGTGACTTCTATCCCTTAACTATGATAGCACCTCACAATGATACCTATCAACTTGCCACCGCAGAACGGCGTCCCCTATGAAAAGTCTGGCTTCGGTGCATCCCAAGACTTGGAAGTTACCAGCAAAAGGCTCGAGGCTCTTTTCTATGGCTTTGATACCAACTGTGATGCCCCAAAAACATGTATACATCACCCATCTTGGGTCGCCAGATACTGTTAGGTTTGTAATATTCATCAACGCAATCAAATTGCATAAAAAGTGCGGAAGCGTGTAAAATCAGAGTTTAAAAAATTTACAAACCATATACCCGGATCATCCTTTATGCATAATTATTAATTAAACGAAAAGATAAAGAATAAAATCATACCCTTGAAGATCGCGCTTCCTCAGGTACAAGTTCACCTCCAATCCTTTTCGCGTTCAACTTGAATCCACCGGGTTTGGTTCCTTCCTTTAATCAACGTTAGCCACCCAAATGTTTGGCCTCTAGAGGTGATCCACCAAGGAAGAAGAAAATTCAAGAAGAAGGGTGGTTGGCTAAACTCTAGTTTTTCTATCTCTATAGAAAAAGGTGTACTCCCAACAACTTGGAATTATTACGTAGTTGTTAAAGTCAACAACCCATATATTACCCATAATAAGACTCCTCTTATTTATAGATGTGGGCAACCCACCTTAACAATTAAGGAATTGGGTTTATTTAATTAATTAAATTCTTTTAATTAATTAAGCTCCCTAATCTTATTAGGGATAATTAATTAAACTCCTTTAACTAATTTTCCTTCCTAATCCAATTAGGAATAAATGAGAGTACTTATATTAAATTAATTCCTAAACTCTTTTAGAAATTAAAATAATAATAATTGTAATAATATTAATAAGACTCCTCTTATTAATTTATATTTAATATTTCTAAAATATTAAATAATAAATATTAAGCTATTTAATTTATTCTATCACCATAGATTAAATTAAATATACTTAACATATTATTACGATTATGCCATTAACTTCTTAAATAATTATTCTTCCTTTTATGGTGTGACCCTTTAGGTTCTCCATATTAAACCTAGGTTGTGAATAAATCAATTAGAAACAATTCTAATCTTATTTAAATAAATAAATTAAATAATTAATTTATTTAAATAAATAATATTTATTCTACAATAGGGATAAGCCTCCCCTAGCGATCAACGACTTTCCGGATAATATAGATTTCAACATTAATCATTAAAAGAACCTTTGAGTAAATAGTTACCAGTACAATTCAATCCTTCCACCATACAATGTCCCAATTAAATATAAGACATGGAATTCTTGTCAAGTCTTATTTTATTTAATTATATGTATTTCGATTCTTAAATGCACAACTCAAATAATGCAAATTAGAAACTCCTTTCTAATTTCAATTTGCCTTAGCCAAGGACTCTTTGGGTTGTCATTTATCGAATCACATAGGACATTTCTTTTCTTTTATTAGAAGTGGTAGATTCTTTATTGATCATACATTATCTCCATGTACAACTTATTATACCCAAGCATACCCTTTGATATACCCTAAGGGTCTTAAGGAATAAGTCAAAGTATAACTCATCATACACAAGATACTATGATGATCTCAAGTCCAAGGATTACTTGTACTACTATCACTACAGGAATTCCTATTGACAGGCAAATAAAACTCCATTAGGTATTCCTTAGCGAGCCACGTTCAGTGAACTTATTCTCTAATAAGCACCTACATACTTGCTTTAGTGTCTCCACACAAATGATCATGAGATCAATCATCCTCATCCAATGAGCAAGCAACGTATGTACCAATCTATTCGGATTCACTAATCCCCAATTTAGTAATCCAATGATTGGGAACTATTTTAGTTTTTAAGCTTTCTAAGAATTTAGATCTCATTAGAATGATCATCATCATTATTCTAAAAGCATTGCTTAAAACTATGGGTTTATCACATATTATAAAACAGCATCATGTAGATAATTAAAAGCCTTTAATAAATTAATACTTTTTATTAATAAATGAATAAGATTGTTACAAAGTATATGCTTTATCATCAAACATGATTGGCTTGTGTGCATACTACTTTCAATCTCCCACTTGCATTAAAGCCAATCGTCATGGTATCTTATACTCTTCTTCTCTAAGTGGCGATTATCCTGCTTTTTGTTGGATAAGCTTTAGTTAATGGATATGTAATGTTGTTCTTGAGAGTCCACTATCTCTATAGTGATTTTCCATCTTTCAATGATTCTAATAATCAAATGAAAGTGCCACAACACACATGTTTAGATCCAAGATGAGACTTAGGAACTATTCCTAGTTACGTAATGAACTTTTAATCCAAACAATCAACTTGCGACTTCATTTATAGCTATATACTTTGTCTTTATTACTAAACCAACAACTCTTTCTTTGTTTGGAACCTTTCCAATTCTTTGCACCTTGTTCAAGATAATGCTTTACCTTAAAGTGGATTTTACGTCATCTTGCTTCGTCGAAAAACTTGAGTCTGTTAAGCCCTCTTGTTTTAATTCAGACCCATCATGTATGATCACATCCTTAGTGCTGGTTAAGAACTTTAAGATGTTTTTCACTGACTCACAGTGAACTTCTCCAGAATATGACCGATCAACATCAGGTCTCGTATATTTTATTGCATACATGATTGTCACTCATGCGACCTCTCTTTTTGGAGTCTATGGGGACTATTAAGAGAGATACACTCCATAGCTCATCAACATGAGACATCTCTTGGAGTTTGCCATGCTAAACGACTTTAGCATCAAATGAATATACGTTCCTTGGGTTAAGTTGAGCATCCTTTTAAATCTATCTATATAGATTTGCATCCCCAATAATGATACTCTTCCCAAATCATTCATGGAGGAATGTTTAGACAACTTTATCATTACTGATTGTAGCATTAGTATGTCATTCCTTATCCGTAGTATATTAACATATAATATTAGGAATGTCACGGCGCTCCCACTGTCCCTTTTGTACACACTAGAACTCTTACCTCATCGTATGTAACTCTAGATCATCATCTTCTATGATGCGTACCTCATCATCATCATCCATGATGAATCCATACCTCCTAGGTATCTTTGGTACTATTCCTGATTTACGATTCGGTTGTGGTACAATAGGTATATCTATAGGTTCCTCTTATTTGATTTATAGTGTTTTTGTGGTTCTTGAACTCTTCAAGATCTATTATCCTCCCACTAGCCCTTTCAATGATAAACACCTTTATCTTAGAAGGAAGCGTGTTTCGCAATAAACACCTTTTACTATGTAGGATTATAGAACATATGCCCTAAACTTACTTTAGGATGTCCCACAAATCTGTACATGTCAAATCTTGTCCCAAACTTATCCTTCGAAACCTTTTCACATAAGTTGGACAACCCCTTATCTTAACAAACTTAAGATTAGGAATCCTCCACATCCATAACTTTTATGGAGTCTTGGGTATGGATTTAGAGGTTACCATTTTCGTAGATATCGACCATTTCTAGGACATTATCCCAGAAGGATACTGGAATGTCAGTAAAATCATTATGGACCGCACCATGTCCAACAAGGTACGATTTTTCATTCAGATACATCAATCAATTATTGCATATCAGGATGTGTCCATTATGAGAAAACTATTTGAGATGATCTAGAAACTTATTGCACAAGTATTTATCCCTTGATCTAATCAAAGAATCTTAATACTTTGCGGTTTGTTTCACTTACGAATTCTTTGAACCTTTCAAATAATTCACACTTGTATTTCAAAGAAATACACACATTCAACTCTTTGAATGATCATCTCCTTTTCTTATACTAATTTGTTCAATATGCAAAATTATTTTCATGTAAGTCAAGTATACAAAATCCATTAATTAATATTCCAGTTCTATACAAAACATTATTATTATAAATAGAACAACAATTGTTCTTAATTATAATACCAACGATTTTATTGTCCAACAATAAAATGGAAATAATATTTTTAACAAGAACTGGAATACAATAACAACTTATCGACTTAATAGATTTGCTCGTAGGCATTGCTAAACTATAAGTTTCTATGGCTAATGCAAAGAACCTTTGCTTCATTTCCCCACACATGGGATTACTTATATTTGTTTAGTTTTCTACTTGCATTTGGTCCTTCATAAATCTATATTTATGATAACCAAAGTCGGTATCCAATACCCAAGTAGAACCTTGACTTAAAGAAAATTTATTTTAAATCATGAATAAATTTGTATTTATAACAAAACTTCACTAAGCTTCTTTGGCTAGCCTCTGCAAGACGTTTCTCATGATTTCTTTCCAGTTGTCGGGCTTATTGCGATTGGAAGCAAACTCTTTTTGCTATCCGTATCAGTTTTGCTCTTATTATCCTTTGTTTACGCCTTTCTATTTACCTTCTTTGAATCGTTTTTCTTTTTCAGAAGATTCTTTGGCCCCTACCAGTAAGACTTGGTTTTTCTTGGTTGGAAAGTGACTCTCAACATTTTTCAATATGTTAAGCAAATCAGCGAGTCTGATATCTAGCTTGTTTATATGAAAAATTCACAACAATTGTGAAAGGAGTCCGGGAGTGAGTGCAAGATCAAATCTTAGCTCAACTCTCCATCCATGACAAAACCTGTTGTCCTAATTGATCAATCAAATTGATTATGTTAAGAACTTTTTTGCTGCATTTATAGTGCCATTGGCCATTCTAGATCGGAAGAGCTCCTTAGATATCTCGATATCTATCGGTCCTACTTTCCTCACCATCAACTACTTGATGTGCGGGAATATAGTAGGAGCATCCATAGTTTCATCTTGATTTGAAGCTCGTTACTCGTGGATGCGCGAGCATGATGCATCGAGCCAATGTGCATCATCTTGCCACTTTCTAAAAGTAGCAATCTCTTCCTCGGAGGCATTATCTCGCAACCATTGCGAGGATAGGCGTATTAAGGACATAAGATAGCTTTTCATACCATGAGAACTATTCTCAAATTCCTTAACCAATCCATTTTATTTGATGCGGTTAATTTAGCATCTAATATGCTTCGTGATGATAGTAATTTTAGACATTGTAAAATTTCAGTAAATGAATTTGTAATTAACAACATTTTAACATACATTCTTTTATTAATTACCAAAATAAATTAGGTCTTGTTTTAAATTGGTATCTCCCACTATTTTCTTCAAACTATATTACCTCACTTATATAGTTAACCAAAATCTAATTAAAGATTTGCTAGTGAGAATAAGGATCCCATTTCAAATGTATATAGCCTTGTGGTGACACAACAAACTATATATAAATAAATAGGTAGACAACTTTTGTCAATTACATCAACTATGCAACTCCTTGTATTTTGCCTCTTAGATTATTTTGATCAGTGGTGGCACATCCGAATCAAAATTATCCAAGTTAAGTCCGACCTAGCACTCCATATATTCAAAAAGAAAAATATCATCCTTGTGGTGACACAACAAAACAATATTGTTCAATTTTCTTTATAAGCATCAAATGTGATAAATTAACATCTTAAATACTTAATACTTGCCTTGTGGTGACACAACAAACTCATATTAAATATTTAATACTCTATTAATTTTATCATGCTAGAAAGCGACGTTCGATATTCCAAATATCTTTGAGCGCTTAGGACTTAATATAAAAAATTGAGGGGTTTGTTATTAATTTGTCTCATCTTGTTTTTAGCGCACGCATATATATATAAAATACGCGTTATATTAATGAACATGCAAAGCATGTTTGCATAATATATAATATATATAGTATAAGCATGCACATATAGAATACTATATTCTACCCGGATTGATTATGGACTTTTATTCTAGTTTGGTTCACTAGAGCCACCAAGTGAATCAAAAAGGTCAAACCCTAAGGGTGCAAGAAATAATATTTAAATATAACTATTACATTTAAACCGGGCTCTATTACAAACGGGTCTTGGTCTTCTTGCTTCTTGTCCTTGATCTCTAATTCTTCAAAATTAATTCTAAATATTCCTATTACAAAACTATTTTAAAATAAATAGAAACCTCGATCGTGATCGAGGGAAATACATAGGAGAGAGATAGAATTTACATTAAGAAAAAATTAGAGAAGGAGGCACTGCAGATTCCCATTTAATAAAACCCATACATTCACGATGCATCCAACTAAAATAAAATCCAATCACATTTGGTGATAGTCCATAATCAATCCCATTTATTATCATACACATCACCATATCGATCATTGATAAATAACATTCATCTCATGAATAATAAACATTTAATATATATATTGATATCATTTAATGGGCAAAATTAGTTAGTATAAAATCTAATTTTTGAATCAAAATAAACTCCTTTATTTTAATCCAAATTTAAATCAAAATAAAACTATTTTATTTTAATTTATCCTATTTTGAATAAAATAAACTATTTTATTTTAATCAAAATCTTTAATCAAAATAAACTCCTTTATTTTAATTAATTATGGAATCCAATTCCATGTAAAAAAAATCTTTAATTAAAATAAACTCTTTTATTTTAATTAATTATGAATCCAATTCCATGTAAAAAAAAAAAAATCTTTTATTAAAGGAAACACGGATATTCTTTTCCATTCACAAATAAACTCCTTTATTTTGAATAATATGAAATCTTATTTCATATTTAAATAAACTCATTTATTTAAGGAAACATAGATTTTATTTCCTATTCACAAATAAACTCTTTTATTTTGAATAATATGAAATCTATTTCATATCTAAATAAACTCCTTTATTTAAGGAAATTAGGATTCTCTTTCCTATTCACAAATAAACTCTTTTATTTTGAATAATATGAAATCTATTTCATATCTAAATAAACTCCTTTATTTAAGGAAAGATGGAATACAATTTCAACTCCAATTAGTTATCGTGGAATCCAATTCCAACTCTAATTAGTTAAGATGAAATTACTAATTTTAAAATTAAAATAAACCTTTTTATTTTAATATTAAAATAAACCTTTTATTTTAAAATTAAAATAAACATTTTATTTTAATTATAAAATAATTAGGAATATATCATATATATATTATATATATTCGGTACTTTATATATATATATATATATATATATATATAAACCGAAATAAGACCCATATATTAAACACGTGACCCATGTATTGAATATTGTAAAAACCGAACAGACCCATGTATTAAAAATAAGGGACTCCAGTTTTATTTTTATTTTTACACGTAATCATGCACTTGCCGATTTTTGTAAGTTTGCTGCCTTTTTTTTTTTTTTTTTTAATTTTTTAATTAGCATGACCTTATACAATTAAAATTATGCCCAATTAAATTGTTCTAAACACATATCAATATATAAATTAAAACAATTAATAATTTGCATAAAGGTTTGGGCTCACGCCATGTATTAGTTTGTAATATTCATCAACGCAATCAAATTGCATAAAAAAGTGCGAGCGTGTAAAATCGAGTTTAAAAATTTACAAACCATATACTTGGATCATCCTTTATGCATAATTATTAATTAAACGAAAAGATAAAGAATAAAATCATACCCTGAAGATGTGGCTTCCTCGTGACAAGTTCACCTCTCAATCCTTTTCGTTCAACTTAAATCCACCGGGTTTGGTTCCTTCCTTTGATCAACGTTAGCCACCCAAATGTTTGGCCTCAGAGGTGATCCACGAGGAAGAAGAAAATTCAAGAAGAAGGGTGGTTGGCTAAACCCTAGCTTTTTCTATCTCTATATAAAAAGGTGTCTCTCAACAACTTTGGAATTATTACGTAGTTGTTAAAGTCAACAACCCATATATTACCCGTAATAAGACACTCTCTTATTTATAGATGTGGGCAACCCACCTTAACAATTAAGGAATTGGGTTTATTTAATTAATTAAATTCTTTTAATTAATTAAGCTCCCTAATCTTATTAGGGATAATTAATTAAACTCCTTTAACTAATTTTCCTTCCTAATCCAATTAGGAATAAATGAAAGATTTATATTAAATTAATTCCTAAACTCTTTTAGAAATTAAAATAATAATAATTGTAATAATATTAATAAGACTCCTCTTATTAATTTATATTTAATATTTCTAAAATATTAAATAATAAATATTAAGCTATTTAATTTATTCTATCACCATAGATTAAATTAAATATAATTAATATATTATTACGATTATGCCATTAACTTCTTAAATAATTATTCTTCCTTTTATGTGTGTGACCTTTTAGGTTCTCCATATTAAACGGTTGTGAATAAATCAATTAGAACAATTCTAATCTTATTTAAATAAATAAATTAAATAATTAATTTATTTAAATAAATAATATTTATTCTACAATAGGGATAAGCTCCCCTAGCGATCAACGACTTTCTAGATAATATAGATTTCAACATTAATCATTAAAGAACCTTTGAGTAAATAATTCTGCATCTGATTCAATCCTTCCACCATGATACAACGTCCCAATTAAATATAAGGCATGGAATTATCGTCAAGTCTTATTTTATTTAATTATATGTATTTCGATTCTTAAATGCACAACTCTCAAATAATGCAAATTAGAAACTCCTTTCTAATTTCATTCTGCGCTTAACCAAGGACTCTTGGGTTGTCATTTATCGAATCACATAGGACATTCTCTTCTTTTATTAGAAGTGGTAGATTCTTTATTGATCATACATTATCTCCATGTACAACTTATTATACCCAAGCATACCCTTTGATATACCCTAAGGGTCTTAAGGAATAAGTCAAAGTATAACTCATCATACACAAGATACTATGATGATCTCAAGTCCAAGGATTACTTGTCTACTACTATCACTCTGAGAATTCCTATTGATGACAAAAATAAAACTCCATTAGGTATTCCTTAGCGAGCCACGTTCGATTGAACTTATTCTCTAATAAGCACCTACATACTTGCTTTAGTGTCTCCACACAAATGATCATGAGATCAATCATCCTCATCCAATGAAGCAAGTTAACGTATGTACCAATCTATCCGGATTCACTAATCCCCAATTTAGTAATCCAATGATTGGGAACTATTTTAGTTTTTAAGCTTTCTAAGAATTTAGATCTCATTAGAATGATCATCATCATTATTCTAAAAGCATTGCTTAAAACTATGGGTTTATCACATATTATAAAACAACATCATGTAGATAATTAAAAGCCTTTAATAAATTAATACTTTTTATTAATAAATGAATAAGATTGTTACAAAGTATATGCTTTATCATCAAACATGATTGGCTTGTGTGCATACTACTTTCAGATACAAGGTACTGAATACAAATACAACTTAATTATACAACAGTCGTGTAAAATACGACAAAACATGGGCTGTGAGTTTTAATACAAATATTGTCATCTAGACAATATCCACACTCAATGGAGTTCTCATTACAATTATTATCACACTATTTCACATAATAGTGAGGACTACTAATGCACCATCTAGGACCATCACTCTGTTCCCCGACTAGTCCCAGCTACGTTCTCATTTCCTGAAGAGAACAGTGAAAGAAAGGGTGAGCTCAACTAGCCCAGTAAGAAATATTATGACTAAGATAATGCAGAATAAATTATCATTAGCCTTCAACGGTGTTAAACTGATAAAATATAATAAACATCAAGTTTAACTGCAGCGGAACAAGCAATCCATTAGAAGAGTCAAGTAAGGTATAAAATCTACTATCTTCTATGATTTAAAGAGTTTTTCATCAACTTTATCTCTGAGACTCAGCTTAATAAATAAAATCGAATCATCCCTGCTCCATGGCCAAGAATATTCATATAATCATCAATGGTCATGACTATACCGAATAATCCCTGGTCATAATCATACCAACAACTGTCCACCAATGAACTACAGGCCAATGAGGACTTTTACCACATCATTCGTCACATTATGGTTATGATTATACCGAATAATCCTTGGTCATAATTATACCAAGTCCATCTATGCACGTAAGCCAAAGATGACTTTCAACATAATATAAGCATGAGGATGATGACAATTCAATAAAACAGGTTCAAGAATGAATTTTAAAGATTTATAAGTTAATTTATTCGAAACTCAATAACGTCCAAATTGTCAACATGATACTACTTTGTGCAGTAAAATTCAAGAATGCTCAGAAGAATATTTCCATGAAAAGATACTGGATGAAGCACAAATATCAAGGATATTCCACTAATTTCATGGAGTATAGAAGCCAAAGCTTTAACCAATCGAGTATAATATAATATATGAAGGCGAAAATGGATTTTCACCGCCATGCAGTAATCCACGATATCTGAGATCATTTCCACAATTTAATATGGAATGAATACACAGGATCATTCACTATGCATGTGGTAATCCACATAGACAAGTTATTCCAACAGAATAATAAAGAATGGAATAACAGAAGGATTCACCATCCGTTCGATAGACTGCACAGACAGGTTATTCCCAACAGAAGAATAAAGAATGGAATAACAGAAGTTCTCTTCATGAATAAGAAAGAAAGAATACCCCTTATGAGTACAACAAATAATATTCCCTACCTTAGAAGAAACTGGATATTGGAGTAGTGAAGTAACAGAATACTTTTCTTCTTTCTCTCTATAGTTTCTCTCTCTAGAGTTTCAGTGAATTCGTAAGAAATAATGAAGGAATGAGCTTCTATTTATAGGAGAATGGACTGAATAGTAACTAATTCATGAGCAGTCGAGATTGATTTAATTTTAAGCGGATGATTACTATATTGGTTTACTATTAAAACTTAAAGCAACGGTCCATCTTGATTTACTATTAAAACTTTAAACCAAATGATCCATATTGATTTACTATTATAACTTTCCACCAGCGGTCCATATTGATTTACTATTATATCTTCAACCAACGGTCTGAAAAATTAGCACATCTCCTCGTGGAATAATATTGTACCCAAAAATGATTTGGACCGAAAAGAAATATATCTTACGGGTGAATAGTACCCCGTGAATAATAACTCGTGAATAGTAACTCATGAATAGTAACTCATAAATAGTAACTCGTGAATAGTACTCCGACACGAAAAGTGTCCTGAATGCCCGATTGAACAATATAACCTCCAGACATCAATTATACTAACACAAATAAGTCCAACACAATGGAACTATAAAATTTATCTTTAATCAACACGAACTTATTCTTCATTAATATTATAATTCACAATATTTAACAACCAATTCGCTCGCACAGGAAAGAGGGCTTTCAGATAAGGATTTCTCCTTATTATTGGCGCAATTAGGTGACCAAACCTCTCCCTTGATGAACTTCTAGACATTGTAAATATTGCAAATAATAATATGAATAACTTTGCCGTCTCAATTATTGATTTAATAATATATCATATTATTCAGATGATATTGTAACAATAATTGAATCAATAATATGAGAGATATGATGCAACAATTACTGTAGCAATAATTGAGTATAACTGAGTGTCTTCTTACGTAAGCATCAATAATCAATACCGTGTGCTACTATGCAACCACACATATTACTATACTTTTACTACTGAGTAGTTCAATTGTTTTAACGGTAACACTTTCGCCGTTATTTTTATAAAAATATTTTTGTCGTTTTCTCAATCCGATAATAATTTTGTTATGGGGTCCACCAATGATTGTACCGTCGTACAGATATTCCCCGAAAAAAGAATATTCCCTGACCAATCAAATATTATACAACAACTTGCATACTTTGCAAAATTTATAAATATAACCCACAACTATAACATTATATCAAATCCGCACCATAATATTCACAAAATTATTTCGAGAAAATTAAATATTTATTCATAAAATCTGGGGTCTCACAGTCCGCCTTGGGTGCATAAAAGTTTTCCCTTGATCGGGGTGTTCATACTTAGTCTAGAATCCGAACCAAAATAATTTAATTGGATACAAAAAGGTTTTATCATATTGAACGATATTTCTAAATCTGTGTCTAGCTGGTTAAATAGCTTCGAGGTATATATATATATATATATATATATATATATATATATATATATATATATATATGTCGACGTCGGGATTTTTTAGATGTCCCTTTCCGTTACTTATTTTTTGGTGCTCATTTTAGGTGAGATTTGTTTGAAAAAACAAGTGAAAAAGGTCTGACATGTATAATGTGGACGATGGACTGTTAAGAGTCACCAGTTTGTTTTTTAAATGGTTGTACCAACACAACCGAGAAATGGTTTGCACATTGACCCAGTGTTGTGACAATGTTAAACGGGTCGGTGAAACCGAGATTCATTAGGGTCCGGGGACTTGGTTTTGCAGAGGGAAGGTGTTAGGCACCCCCCGACATCCATGTTACCACGGTGGCCGCCTCTTTTCAAGAAACTATTATCTGAATGTGTGTGTATGTGGGTCAATGTGCTATTATTTGGAAGTAGTGCGAGGCTTCGTTCGCACCTATATACACAGGGTTTGAATTTATGTAAAAATTCAGTTTTTTAGCAAGATATAGCAATGATGTTTTATAAAAAAAGGTTTTTTCAAACCCTGATGCTCAATAGTAATTGAGACCTTTTGATACTTCCATTTTATTAAGTATCCGGCTTGATTGATTTTATTTTCAAGATGCAAAGCATCTATAAGAAAATAATGTACAAAATAATGTCGACTTCCTCGTGGGTATGAAAACCATATGAGGAAATTCAGACACCGCAGAATAATTTACAAGATGCTTAAAGCTGAAAATGTCCATCACGGGAACCGAATCTAGATCCAATAGGTTGAATCTGTGATCACATGATTCTTAGGCGCACATGATACCCCAATTTTTATGAAAGCAGTAAGTAGGTATATATATATAAAAGCTATAAATATATATATACATACATGATCACCAACCACGAAGCACCTCCATGGGGGATCAAAAATGTAAATAAAGATGTAAAAGCTATCAACCGCCACAGAGGAAACTCCAGGCGGGACAAAATGTAAATAAAGATGTACAATGCAATCAACTGCCACGAAGTGAACTCTAAGCGAGAATTAAACGTAAAGAAAGTTGTAAAAGCGATCAACCACCAATAAGTAAACTCTAGGTGGGATTGAAATATATATATATATATATATATATATATATATATATATATATATATATATATATATAAGCAATAAACGCACGGATATAAAATCCGGGCTCATCGAATAGCGAGCTCGACACACAGTTAATATATATAAATATATGTATATATATATGTATGTATATATATATATATATATATTAAAGTAGTAAAAGCTCGGGCATCAAGTCTAGGCTCATCGAACAAAGTTTGACACACAGTTATATATATATATATATATATATATATATATATATATATATATATATATATAAGCAAGTAACACTCGGCATTGAAGTTCAGGCTCAATCGAGGCATAACTCGATAATGTTAGTCCATATATATATATATATGTATATACATACTGAAATAAAACCACAGACCGAAGTCCGGGCAAACACACGCAACACGACTCTCAATGTGAAGAAGGGTGTGTGCAGAGATGAAGAGAAAGACTTTAAAGTGTGTGAGAAGGCTTACAGTGGGCTGCCAAAGTAGACTTCTATATCTTTAAAGTGGTTAAACACTTGCTTTTGTAGGTACAAAAGTAGCTATATATGAGCACACAGGTGTTTAAAATGGAAAAGCACTCATTATATTGCAAGTATGGAGCAAATTTAACAGGGCTTCCTCGCTCTTTCTCTTCTCAAAATGGCCACCCCAAGCCCTCTATTTATAGAGAGGGGAGCTGCAGGTGTACCTGAGGCTGCCCGGGTTGACCTGGGTTTCTTGGGTCAAGTTGTCTCGTAGTACGTGCACATAGGCACTGCAATGTCCGCTCGAACTTTTAGAATTGCAATCCAGGCATCCGACTGAGGTATATAGGACCTATTTCGGACCGCCGTTGTCGAGAGTTGTATAATGGCATAGGATTAGAGTTTGTACAAAGTCATTGAAGATGGGACGATGCCCTCCGGTCTTCAAGGTTCAAATTCTATCCGTTACCCCGTACAATAGTCACTCGGGATTGGTTTTCCTTTATTCTTGTGGGACATCATTGTGTAGAGATGTGTGTATAAAATGTTGAGACGACGTGATGTGGCATCGCGTTGGCAAGATGACGAGGTTTTCCCTCACCGGTGTTATCTAGCAGACGTTGCTCAGGGCTTCGTTGAGATTGGACTACTGCAAGTGTTGAAAGTCTTCAGTGTCAACTCTGAGGTGTGCCTGTCCTCCCGGTGTTATCTCTAGGTTGGTACTGTGTGTCTCGTTGTGAGCACCGAGATTGAAGCTGATTGCATTTGAAACAACCATTTCTGGGGTTATCGTCGAAACTGCATTCCTTGGGGTTATCACCAAGGTTAGTATCTATTCCCATAATTGGGACTGAGACTGGATACCTCGGGGTTATCTCCGAGATTAATCGGTCTTCTCCGATGTGTGTTCCGGTATTGGATCTACACGCCTCGGGGTTATCTCTGAGGTTGGAGTTGTTACTCCCAGTGTGTGTTCTAGGGTTGATGTTGAACTTCTGATAGTATCCAGAATGGATATGGATTATCTTCCAGGGTTCCCTCTTGAAAGTAAAATATGTCCTCCTATAATGTTAGTGACAGGTGTACAGAAAATTTCGAGTGTCTACAGATGTCCTTCTTTATCATACTCATGTAAGGCAATGCATGAGTAGGATAAAGAATCCTAGACACTTGAAATGCAACAAGACAAACATGGTACTATATATAACAACATGATGCAAAGGTATGATGCATATGTACGGGGTTATAGCCCAACGTGCTGGGGATGATTGTTGGCTCCCTGTTGCTTCAACTGGGGATTGGCAATGATGACCAGATTTGATGTGTAATCTGAATCTGTTAGGATGTTGATGTTGGGGTTATCACCAAATTCCTGGGTTCTTGGTAACGACTTGATCCTGAAGATGTACCTCTTATGTGTAAACGATCTGTGGGGATAAAGCTTGGTCTGTTTGAGGATATGTATAACATATTCCATCATTGATCCTCCTTGATAACATTGACCTTTCCTGGTTGGTATCGCCAGGACATGTCAAGATTCTATTAGATTGACTGCCAACAACAAATGCTGTCAGGGATGCCTGACCTTCGTTGACGCGCACTTCACCGAAATGTGAATCAACGGCTGAAAACCCTTTGGGATAGACTGTCAAGGTTGCTGTACCTTCCCTGGCATGTGAATCAACGGCTGATACTCTATGGGTAGATTGTCAATGTTGCTTGACCTTCGCTGACGTGTGAATCAACGGAACATTGCGTTGTGACCCCCGCCGGGGATCCGCTGGGGAATATGAGTAATCGAGCATGAAATCCTCGTATAGCTCTCTAGCTTTGATAAGTTTCATCGGCATCGGCTGAGATAATGTCAAGGCTGCTTGACCTTCGTTGATATATGTGTCAACGGATGAATGTGTGTCGTAACCCTTTGACAGGGCTTCCATGTTGTAACACCCGTCGGGGATCCACGTTGTAACCCCCATCAGGGATCTACGTTGTAACCCCCATTGGGGATCCACGTTGATCTTTTAGGGTAATGACCCGGAGTTGGCGGCATTGGACCTGTACAAGGTATTGCCGGATGTGATTTGTAAGAACTAAGATCATTGGAATGGTATACCTCATGTTCGGGTGACTACTAATGAGTGATGTACAGACTCAAAGTTCCATCTGAGAAGACCAGGATTGTATACTGTTTTGCTCAATCGCGTAGCGTTTTTAATCCCAATTTAACTTTTTTAGTCCATAAGAAACTCCTTTGCAACTCGAACTGGACCGAGTCGGAGGGATGGGGCCTACATAGGGGTATCGTGGATGTTATAATCCAACAGGTTGGTCTCACAAGTCACTTTTAACTTGTCTCACAAAGGAAAATCTGAGAGCCTCCTTTAGATCTGCTGAGTTCGGACTACTTTCTATAAATTCTGTCACCGTACAAGTATTCTGCACTATCATGGTAATGCATGCAAGTATGTTTTCCAATTTTTATCCGTTGGATTTTGAGTTATCGCATGAAATGCATTTAAACACATAGTAGTGATTATGTATGCACAAATGACTTGATAAAAAATATTCAACATAGTAAATGTTAGTATTAAACAATGCTGAACATAATGATGTGAAAAAATTTGACTTTTGAGACAGTCAAATTGGCACCTTTTTCTGCTATTTTTGTCCTATTTGAGGTCCAATGAGCAAAAGGTAGAAAGTCTAGTTACTCCTGATATTGAGATTAACCTTATGAATGGATGATTTCGATTTTTAATGCATATATTATGTATATGATTTTGGGGCAGGTGTGCTACTGAATGGCCACCTAGTCAAAATATCTGCATGTGGATAGTCCTATTTACAAAGGGGACTATGGCAAAAAAATTTCAAGATGTAGGAATTTATTAGTCATGCAATTTTAACTCCACTGTAGATGTATGTTAAAGTAATGCATGCATGCATGTAGTCATAAAATGCATTTTGAAAAGCTCTAGGTAAGGAAATACCACACCCTTTCTGAGGTGATTTGGAGACTTGTTGTCCAAACATTATGGATCCGGATCAGCCGAGTAGTTCCCGTAGGACCACTTCTGGTATACGGCGGAGGGCTTCTGAAGTGCCTCGACCCCGTTCTGTTAGACAGCCTCGTCGATTGGTGGAGACCGTGATTCGTCCAGTCCGGGCAGACGTGCCAGATGTTGAGGACGAGGATGAGGATATCCCGATCGAGGATCCCGCTCGTGTTGCACATTTTCCCCGTAGTGAGCTTCCTTGTATTCAGGTGGCAAACCCCGAGCTTCTAGGTTACTTGAGCAGACATCCCTCGATGTACTTACATGCTAACAAGGTATGACTTTAGATTTTGGTCTTCCTTCTTTCCTATTGATGAGGATTAAAGGGTTTTGATGTTGGTCTGCATTTCACGTAGGTTCCCGGCTTCACACAGCCTCGAGGGAATTGGTTTAGTATACATTCCCTGTATCAGGCTCTCCATCCTGATTACAGAGTGGTAGTGCATGATTGGGGATTTGGGGCATTCTTCTCCATCATTCCCCGTCGTTGTCCCTAGGGTTACCTCTGGGCATTGTCTGAGCGATGGTTTCATCAGACTCAATCACTCCATCTTTTGGATTGTGAGGTGATGATGACACCGATGGATTGGCGATTTATCACAGGTATGGAGTTTGGAGGGAAGCCAGTGCCTTACATGTCGAATATTACCCCTACTGCCGTCAGATCCTTGTTAGGAGTTCCAGCAGAGGCGCTCAAAGGCAGGACTATTCGCACAGGTCCATTGAGCGTAGATGCTATGAGCGGGCTTTTGAGTGAGCCCATGCCTGATGATGTCAGAGTCAGGGATCGCGTTCTTCAGCGATTATTCCTGATGATCATTAGAGGCTGCTTCATAGAAGATAACTCTTCTACGGTGTCGTTTGCTTTGATTAGCGCCACACGTCATGTGGATCGTATTGGAGAGTATGATTAGGGCTCTTACACCTTCGCCTATTTCCTCCAGGTCATGTGTATGCGCTCACAATGTTTGACTGAGGCTTGGCTAGGATTTTACCCATTTCTACTGGTGAGTATTTCTCTTATCATTTCCCATTTATAGGTTAAGAGTATTTAATGTCCGCAGATGTTTTGCCATTGTGTTGGAAGTTTTGGGCCTACGAGAGGCTCCCATGCTTGCATCCTGTGAGTGTGTTAGGTTTAGATACCTACCCACGAGGACGACGATGGCATCATTCCATTTTGACGGAGGTCCCTGTTGCTGAGGGTTTCACTCACTGCCGTATGCAGCTTGAGTTGTTGACATCTTATACCATCACATGGATTCCCTATTCAAGGGAACACTTGACCATCGGTTTTGAGGATGGATATCCGACTGGAGTCGAGTACGTGATTTCCACCAGGAGAGTTCCACTCTTCACAGATGGAGGATGGGAGCTCTATTTAGCAGAGCGTGCTATTAGAAGCACCACATGGGAGATTCATATGCCGATCTTGCCTCTTGCCAGGCGTCATTGGCCTGTATCGTAGTCACCCGTCACTGATATCCCATTGTTGGGGTTTGACAGCTTTAGATTATCAGAGGGTCCTTGCACTCAAGAGACATTCCAGCGTTGGTGGTTCCCTCGTACTATCGGAGCCCAGTCCCACGCCACCCATTTCATGGGGGATATGGTTCCAGGATCCATGATGATGACGGATTGGATAGCTTGTGTCCGAGATCCGACTCATATGATACAGATTGATAGTTTGACCCGACAGTTGGACCAGGCACACATATGTATCTGGCATTTAGGCGAAGAGATCCCAAGTGAGGCGACTTCGTTTGATCCTTCAGCTCGGTGCCGGCCTTGAGATGACCCATTCGGTTTTTCCAGTGCAGATCATCCTCTATATAGGCTTGACAACCCTATTAATAGAGATCCAGTGACTCAGGAGGAGTTACATCAGGTGGACAGGATTGATAATATAGATATTGACACCATTGTCTTCTTCTGATGTGTATTCTCGTTATATCTTTTGATAGGCCTCTGTTAGATATTAGGTGGTTGTGCCCCATTCTAGCTATATCTTTTGATAAGCCTCTGTTAGTAGTAAGGTGTCTGTGCCCCATTTCCCTGTATTTGTAGATGTACAGAGATGATGTTTTAGATGTTGATATACTTAGGAATGTATGCACAGTTTTTCATTCCCTATATCATATTGCCATCTATTATTTGCTATGCATGTATCATGTTATGCATATGTAGGTATGTCCAGAGATATTCAGCATTGACCCCTGGATGGTCTTATGACACGGCCCATACAGATGTCTTCTTCGACCGTTAGCCGTATTGATCATACCCCACCATCATTTATGGCATCGGGTATGCGATCGTGGTACGATAGCATGTCACCATCAGACAGGGTGACCGTAGATCATTTGTTGCATCATACTATGACCCTGCTGATGTTTCAGGTTCCTACGGGATTTGTGGATGGCATGCTAGAGCATTGGGTATCAGATACGCAGGTTTTCCGATTCGGGACCCAGGAGTTGACTCCTACTCTAGAGGAGTATGCACGATAGACGATGCTGCTGTTGGATAGACCTTGCGTACATATGGCTTTAGGGGACATGAGTCAACGGTTCATGACCCTCACTGGATTGAAGCGTAGAGTGGTGCAGGATGAGCTTACATCGAGCCACGTTATATCCCAGCATTTTCTGTTTGATAGATTTGGCTCTAAGGATAGTTATTCACGACATTCCGGGGATTTCACTGCACCAGAGGATCATTGGCGTCTAACCAGGGTTGATGTACTGTTGTTATGCGTACTATCGTATGTCTATATGCCACGATACATGGATGAGATAGACATCGAAGTCATCATGGCGGTGAGAGCTCTCTGGGAGGGTCGTACCATTATACCTATGATCATAGCAGAGACCCTGCGATCAGCTACATACTACTGCACTTATCCAACAGGAGTGTTCACGGGCAGCTTGGTCATGCTATATTTGTGGTTTATGTCACATTTGAGACCAATTTGCACTCTTAGACGGCATGGGTACTGGTTCACCCACGATATAGCCATGTCATACTCCTTTCAGCCATCGGAGTGCATAGATGCTATGTCTTGGTCCATATTCTTGGCGGATATCATAGTTCCATTTGTCATATTGCCGTGTTCGGGCTTAGCTCACCATACAGCTTCATTACTCATGCTCCGGGCATGGACTACCTTCCTCTGGCTGGTTTGATAGGCGTGACTACTGTAGACACTTGAAATTTTCTGTACTACTGTTACTAACGTTGCAGGAGGACATATTCTTCTTTTAAGAGAGAACCCTGAAAGATGATCCGAATCCATACTAGATACTACCAGAAGTTCAGCATCAACCCCGGATCGCAATCTGGGAGTAACGATTTCAACCTCGAATGTAACCCCGAGGCCTGCAGATACAATACTGGCACCACCGGAGAAGACCGATTAATCTCGGAGATAACCCTGAGGTATCCAGTCTCAGTCCCAACCATGGGAATAGCCACTAACGTTGGTGATAACCCCAAGGAATGCAGTTTTGAAGATAACCCCGAAAATGCTTGTTTCAATAGTGACCAGCTTCAATCTCGGCGCTCACAACGAGATACACTGCACCAACCCGGCAATAAACATCGGGAAGGCAGGCATACCTCAAAGATGACAATGAGGACCTTCAACAATTGCAAGTAGATCAATCTCGGTAAGTTCGAGCAATATCACGCTTTATCAGCCCAATCCGGCGATAACACCGGTGAGGGGCAACATCGTCATCTCGTCAAACACGATGCCACGTCACGTCTCAACGTAACGATGTCCCACAAGGCTAACCAATCCCAAGTGACTATTTGTGGGGTAACGGATGAAAGTTGAAGCTTGAAGACAAGTGGGCATCGTCCCATCTTCAATGACTTCGTACAAACTCTAATCCCATGCCATCGTACAACTCTCGACAACGACGGTCTAAAATAGGTCCTAAATACCTCAAACAGATGCCCGGATTG
Source organism: Panax quinquefolius (assembly GCA_020205615.1). Classification (NCBI taxonomy): domain Eukaryota; kingdom Viridiplantae; phylum Streptophyta; class Magnoliopsida; order Apiales; family Araliaceae; genus Panax; species Panax quinquefolius. The sequence continues at coordinate 52,731,487 of CM035165.1, forward strand.
CACTTCTAAAAAATCGAGTAGACATTATAGTGCCTGAGTGCACGTACTTCGAGACAACCAAACCCGACAAACCCGGGCCGACCCGACCCGACCCGACCCACCACTGGTACACCTGTGGCTCAGCCGCAGGTACACCTACGACTCATATTGCCTATAAATAGAGGGCTCGGGGTGCTGATTTTCTAAGAGAAAAAGACGGGGAAACCCTGTACAATTTTCTCTGCACTCGCCATACAGTGTATTTTCTTACTTTTAAACACCTGTGAGCTCATATATAGCCTCTTTTATACCCACAAAAGCCCAGTGTTTACCCACTCTAAAGATATAGAAGCCTTTTTTAGCAGTCAGCTGTAAGCCTTCTCATACACTTTAGAGTCTTTCTCTTCATCTTTGCAAACACCCTTCTACACGTTGAGAGTCGTGTTGCTTGCTTTTGCCCGGACTTCGGTCCATGGTTTCATTTCAGTCTATATATATATATATTGACTAACATTATCGAGTTATGCCTCGATTGAGCCTGAACTTGATGCGAGGCGTTTATTGCTTTAATATATATATATATATATATATATATACTTATATATATCAACTATGTGTCGGACTTTGTTCGATGAGCCTAGACTTGATGCAGTGCGTTTACTCGCTTTTATATATACTTATATATATCAAGCGTGTGTCGGACTTTGTTCGATGAGCCTGAACTTGATGCAGTGCGTTTACTCACTTTTGTATATATATATATATATATATATATATATATATATATATATATATATATATATATATATATGAGCGTAGTGGGACTACATTCGATGAGCCTAGATTTTATATCCGGTGCGTTTACTCGCTTTTATATATATATATATATATATATATATATATATATATATATATATTTGAACTGTGGTCGAACTCGGTTCGATGAGCCTGGATTTCACATCCGGTGCATTTATTGCTTATATATATATACATATATATATATATACATATTTTGTCCCACCTGGAGTTTACTTCGTGGTGGTTGATCGCTTTTACAGCTTTCTTTACATTTTGTCCTGCCTAGAGTTTACTTCGTTGCAGTTGACCGTATTTATAGCTTTATTTACATTCATCCCGCTTGGAGTTTCCTCCGTGGTGGTTGATAGCTTTTTAATGACTTTATTTACATTTTGATCCCCATGGAGGTGCTTCGTGGTTGGTGATCTTGTTATATATATATATATATATATATATATTACTGACTTTTATATATATATACTGCTTATCGCTTCCACATAAACTACTGTATTTTGTGAGCCTAGGAATCCTGTGATCACAGATTCATCCCATTGAATCTAGATTAGGTTCCGTGATGGACATTTTTAGCGTAGCGACTTGTGTAAATTATTCTACGATGTCTGAATTTCCTCATATGGTTTTCATACCCACGAGGAAGTCGACATTTTTTTTGTATATTATTTTCGTATGGACGCCTCGCATCTGTCAAATAAAATCAATTCAGCCGCTCACTTAATAAAAATGGGAGTGTAAAAGGTCTCAATTCCTATTGAGCATCAGGGTTTGAAAAACCTCTTTCATAAAACATCACTGCCATATCTTGTTAAAACTGAATTTTCTACATAAATTCAAACCCTATGTATATAGTTTCGAACGAGGCCTCACACAACTTTCATATAACAGCACATTAACCCACATACACACACACACACACACACACACACTCAGATAATAGTTTCTTGAAAAGAGGCGGTCACCGTGGTAACACGGATGTCAAGGGGTGCCTAACACCTTCCCCCCGCATAACCAAGTCCCCGGACCCTAAACGAATCTCGGTTTAAATCGACCAGTATATCGATTGTCGATCTTTGGGTCAATGTGCAAACCTTTTATCGGTTGTGCTGGTACAACCATTTAAAAAAACCCAACTGGTGATTCTTAACAGTCCCATCGTCGACATCATACATATCGGACCTTTTTCACTTGTTTTTTCAAACAAATCTCACCTAAAATGAGAACACCAAAGAACAAGTAAAGGAAAGGGACACCCAAAAATCCCGACATCGACAGGTGGCGACTCTACTGGGGACTCCAGTAAGAGGACTTAAGCCGCTATTACAATCTTTTCAAAATTGTTATCTGTTTGTGTGTGGATGTTGCATTTACATTCGATGAATGTATATGAATGCATTTCCTTGTTGTGCTTAGTGCTTCGCACCATAACTGCCTGTGATATTAGTGCTTCGCACTATAAACTGCTTGTGATATTAGTGCTTCGCACATGTCATCATTTCATACAGTGAGATGCGATGCATGTGAATGTATGTTGTGTGGTCCCTCCACCAGGAGGCTATCCCGTCGATGTTTGATTACTGTACTCGTGAGAAGCCTGATTCTCTGAGGCTCAGGAAAGGCACCACCTAAATTCGCTCCAGTTGAAAGACCGGATTAACTTCCCGTCAAGTAGATTGCGATGATTTGGGAACCTTCATGCCCAAAAGCCGCGAGAGTAACCTAAGATAGGTCAGCCTCTGATAAACCCAAAGCGGAGGAAAGTCTCTTCATGCTCTCATTTCAATTACTTGCAAACACAATTAAGTGTAATTTCATTCCATATCTATCTCCATGTAATGAGAATTATGAAGAAATGTGTACACATACATGCTAGAAACAGCTGACATCCGTCATGCAGGATAAAATTCCTAAAATAGACACATCACATAGCATGTTATTTCATACATCCCATAAAGACTAAACTATGCCAGTCTTTCGCAGGGAATCAATCGAACCTACTACCCGGTCAAAGTCCAAAAAGGCAACTGGCCTACAGTTAATCATGTCGTCATCCGACCAGACTGAACTTAATCCAGTTTCTCGCAAAGAATTCGATGGATTAAGCAAACAAATCATAGATTTGGCTGTTCTACTCAAAGAATTACACCAGTCTACACAGGGTCAGAAAATATCCGTACATGCTGAATCCTCCACACAAGGGGGAACCCAGGTCATTACCATACCTGAACCACAGTTGGATACAACCAACAAAATTCATGATGCCGCCCATCCCACTGGAGATCCGAGACAATGGTGACATCAAAAGAAAGTCCTCAAATGGAAGAGACCCTTCACGCTTATCAAAGGAATTGGAACACACGCGGAGTGTTTCATATCTTCGATCGTGTATTTTTCACGGTGTTCACTATCCAAAAAATTTAAAACTCGACTTTGAAAAATATGACGGGTTAAGGGATCCTTACACCCATCTAAAAGTATTTATTGGAGAACTTGGATCCTATCTGGAGTATGAAAAACTCGAGAATGCAATTGTTCAAAAAAGAGTCTAGCTGGAGAAGCTTGGTTAAGTGGTACCAAGATTAGACAACTCAAAATCCATAGTTGGGAAGAGCTAGCACATGCCTTCCTCACTCAATCTGATTTCAAACTCATATGACTCCTGATCGGTATCAGATTACCAAGATCAAGAAACAGTCTAACGAGTCTTTTAGAGAGTATGCTCAGAGGTGGAGACGCCTGGCTAACCAAGTTAGTCATGCCATGGCCGAATCAGAAATGGTCATGACATTCATAGACATACAAGAAGCTCCCTTCTATGAGAGAGTTTTAGCCGGCATCGGCAAACCATTTTCTGAAATGGTCAAACATGTGGAGATGGCTGAGATGGGATTGAAGTCAGGGAAGATTCAAGACGTAGCTGCACTCAAAGATGTTACGGATCTCATCCAATCTAGAAATTATGGGAACAACCCCCGGAGGGTCCATAAAAAGAAAGAGGAAGATGTTTCTCTGATACTGCAAGGGCAAAAAGGCAATCAAAACATGACTATTCAAAGGAGAAACTACACTCCCTTTTCAGCACAGTCTGCAAACCCTCCGGTACCAAAGGGTGGAGAAATAAAATGCCTTCGAGTGTTTATCCCCTTGGGGGATACCCTCGAGAACATCTTAAATCTTTTGACAACACAGAATAAAATTACACATCTTCTTCCACCAGCCAGCCCTAATGGACGGGGTTTTAATGCTGCTAGGAAATGTGCTTATCATGCCGGGGCACCTGGACATGATACTCAGGATTGTTGGGCCTTGAAACACAAGATCTAGGACCTGATAGACAACAGAGAGATCGTGGTCACCAAACCACATCAATCTCATGTACAGGACAACCCTCTTCCTCAACACAAAGAAGAAGAGGTCAACATGATTAATTGGAGCAGTGGACAGAGTTCCAATTTCAGCTGTGATTCCTCCCAGACCATCAAAGACGGTGCTGACAGATGGGATTATGCTAAGTTCCAGTTCACAATGGAACAAAAGGTGAAAGCTCTCTGCAAACAAATCGAACAATTGGCAGAATTGGTGACTTATCAGCATTAAGTGATTCGTCAGTTAATCAGCCAGGAGCATGCCAGTCTCCTACCTCTTGTCATGAATATTCCCTCGTCACTTTCAGAAAATGAAATGCTAGAAGACAAAGTGACGAAGAGAGCAAATGCCAAAGCCCGTCGGGATTTTTCCAACAAACGGGAATTCACCTATACAGGCCAACCTATGGAGGAAATCCTTCATATGTTAATCAATGAAGGAAGGATCGGTTCCTTCTATCGCCAATCAACCCCCGTTAGGATGGTACAACTCGATGGAGTATGTCAATATCACTCCCGGTCTCGTGGTCACAACACGGAAGAATCTTTGGGCACTCGCCACCTTATTCAAAATCGATCGACGGTGGTGTCTGCGCTTAGCGGAGGCGACGATCTTCGTGTTACGTGCAAGTGAGAATGCAGGTCCTACTAAGTGGAAAAGTGTGGTAGCAGTCATATCCACTGAAACCGAGGGGATTAACACATTACTCACATCGCCAACAATTCAAATTAAGGGAGGCAACAATCCTTTGAAAATGGCCGCTCCCGACCCAATCAACTTACCATGCAGAGCACAATATCCTATTGTTAGCTTGCGCAAGGTTTCGTGGAATTATGGAGAAGGTGAAGGATCCACCTCACATACAACTGCTGCAGTGTTAAAGGAAAATCCACTGTATCTACCCCAACGGGTGATGAAGTCTACCACCAAATCAAAGGGGAAAATACCCATGGAAAAGATTGAAAAATTCCTTCGCACCGTAGGACATAATGAAGTTGCGGTGGTTTTAAGCTTGAAAGAAGCTCCACTACAAATATCAATTTTGGACTTGGTCATAACCTCCGAGAATCACCAGAAGCTCTTATTAAAGGTTCTAGAAGAAGCCTATTTACCAACATCAGTGGACACGGAAAAGTTTCAACATATGGTTGATCACATTTTCAACAACAATGTGATATCCTTCACTGATGATGACATACCGCCCGAAGGGACTGGTCATTGCAAACCATTGCACATTGCGGTCTTATCCTCCGAATATATGGTAGCAGGAGTCTTAATAGATGGAGGTTCATCTCTGAATATCTGCCTATATGCTACCTTGGTGAAGATGAACATCAATCTCAACCGAATTCGGAGTAGCCATACTATCATCAAAGCTTTTGATGGAGCCCGCCGTTACTCGGTCGGAGTAATTGAACTTCCAATCAAAATTGGTCCTCACACATTCTGCGTATCTTTCCATGTACTCAAGATAGACTCGGGATACAACCTACCCTTGGGACGACCATGGATTCACATGGCAGGGGTAGTCCCCTCCACTCTTCACCAACAGTTGAAATACATTATCAACAATAGCTTCACAGTCACGATCAACGCCTGAGCAGGAGATTCCTCGGCATGGAGACATGCCATTCATCAATGCCAATGCCGATGTGGAACGGTCGGTTTTATGCTTTGGAAATAAGCAACACCCGATACCATCTTTGTTGGAGCGCCATTTGCGAACCCAAGATTTTTTGCCGAGGTAATGTCGACCACTCAAGAAATGATGTCATTGGGTTATAAATAGGAGACAAGGGTTGGGTAAAGATTGCGGTATCAAGTACCCAATTCGTTTAACGAGCAAAGTGGAAATATTTGGACTAAGCTATTACTTGACTCTAATCACGAGGAATCCTCATAAGCATCAATGATTCCCTCAACTTCAACCATGTGGCGTTTGGCTTCATCTTCAAACTCTGAGTCCGCACAACCTCCCGTAAAGGTGCCAGCCAATGTAATGGCTATGTTATGTCCCAAGCCGGTACCGATGAAAGGAAAAGAAATCTTCATTCCAAATCCCGTAGTGGAAGAAGAGGAACGAAGAATCAAGTAAGACGTCATACAGATGATGTCCGGTATACGCACCATCGTTCAAGATGAACATACCAACAGATACACCCCAAACAATGATTGCCCAGACGTAATGGCCATCATTTAAGACAGGGAGGATGATGACAATCCCTCCATCACTGCGGTCAACCCGGACTTTGCCCTTGCCAATTGGAACAACATTCCTTGCTTTGGTCGACGAGGGTAAAACTGGCAGAACACTTTCTGCCTTGTAGATATAATAACTGCTTACTTTTCTGTACAGTATAAGCAGTTTATTTTGCCAGTATATGCTAAAACTGTGTATGATCAACGCATTTCATATATACTAAGTGAAAGCATATTTTGTTTTAGGACTGAATTTTAATGTGCTGTGTTTAACGATCTGGTGCCTCTTCTACATAGGATTGTACCTTTGATGTAGAGATGAATTGACCTTGATGGATATCTGAGGATGACATTGAGGTGCCTCGAAATTCGGGAATGGGTCAAAGACAAACCCAAACCCAACCTTGATTAAACCACTTCTTTCAATCTGAAACCTTAGAAAGCCCTAAGTTAATCCAGTTGGTTCGGACCTTACCCCAAACCAGCGGAATGATATGGTTATTCTATTAACCAAATTCCAGGATGTGTTTGCATGGTCTCATGAAAACATGGTGGGTTTATCCACTGACATTGTCCTTCATCGCTTTCCCATAAAAGAGGATTTAAAGCGGTCAGCGAAACTCTCGGTATTTGAAAACGATTGGAGTTTCAAGGTGAAAGAAGAAATTGTGAAATAATTTCAAGCTGGCATCATAATGGTGTCTACATATCCTGAGTGGATATCCAACATTGTACCCGTGCCTAAACCTAGAGGGAAGGTGCGAGTTTGTGTGGATTACTGGAGATTTGAACAAGGCTTGCTTAAAAACTGACTTTCCGTGCCATTTATCCACATTCTCATTGACAATCTGCGAAATCGACATGTAATCCTTTCTTTGATTGCTGCGGGGTACCATCGGATCATGGTTCTTAGGAAGATCGTGAGAAAACTGCTTTCATCACTCCTTGGGGAACTTTCTACTATAGACGGTTGTCATTCGGTCTCATTAATTCCAGAGCTACCTATCAACGAGCTATGATGGCTCTTTTCCATGACTTAATGCACAATGAGATTGAGATCTATGTGGATGACATCATTGTCAAGTCCCAGAAGGAGGATGACCACATAGACCATCTTAAAAAATTGTTCAACAGGTTGCGTAAGTACAACTTGAAGTTGAATCGACTAAAATGCGCCTTTGGCGTCAAATCGAGAAAGTTGCTAGGATTTGTGAGTCGTCACCACAAAAGGATTGGTGGATCTGCCAAAATCAAGCCATCACTTTGAAAATGCCCATTCCTCGGAGCAGAGAAGGAAATACGGGATTTTGGGAAGAATCAACTTCATCGTGAGGTTTATCTCCCGACTCGCGACAACTTTGTGAGAGCGATCTTCAAGCTATTAAGGAAGAACTCCTCCATGAAATGGAATGATGAGTGCCATAATGCCTTCCTTACAATCAAGAAAGCGACTAGTCAAAGCTCCCGTCTTGGTACCACCCATGGACGATATTCCCCCATTCATGTATCATGCAGTAAGTGACAATGCCATGAAATTGCGCATGTTGGGATAGAAGGACGATAGAGGCAAGAACGAGCTATCTATTACCTCATCAAAAGGTTCGTGACGGTGAACACAAGTACACTTTGATCGAGAAGGCGTGATGTGCTTTAGCATGGGCTTCCATGAGGTTACAACATTACCTCCATGGTCACTGACCCATCTCATATCCGCGTGGATCCTCTCAAAATGCGTGTTAAAGAACCCATATTAAATTGTCAATTTGTCAAATGGCAGTTGATCCTACAACGATTTAACATAAATATATGTGACTCAAAAGTCCATCGAAAGGACAAGGAATCGCGGGTTCATTTGGTAGCCGCACCTTGAGGATTTCAAACCCTTGGAAACATATTTCCACGATGAAGGAGAATAATGAGTCTGGTGACACCATCGATGCGATACACGCCATGATCATGGAAGATGTATTTTGATGGGTCATTAATATGGAAGGTTCGGAAGTGGAGCAGTTCTAATATACGATCTGAGGAAGCGATATCCGTTGCCGTCAAATTATAGTTTGTCAGCACCAACAATACGGCTGAGTATGAAGGCTATCTCATAGGGCTAAAACTTGCCCGTTCAATGGGCATCAAGCGGTTAACTATCCTTGGGGATTCGGAGTTGGTAATCAGACAATCCACCGGAATCTATCAAACCAAGGAACTACATTTGCTGCCTTACCATCGGCAGGTGTTGAAGATGGCTTTGGAGTTCGAAGAAATCTCCTTTATACACATTCCTCGTAATAGGAATGACTTTGCAGATGCATTAGCAACTTTGGCCTCCTTGATTCGCATATCAGATAAGGAACACTTGCCAAGCATCACCATTTCCCTGCACAAGGCCCCAGCCTATGGGAATTACGTTGGAGAAGTATCGGATGAGCTACCTCCCATCCAACATCCTTGGTATCAACATATTAAGGAATATCTGCGAGATGGATCTACACCCGATGAGGCGAGCCCGACCGAGAAAAGGCTAATCCATCGACTTGCTATGAAATTCTATCTGAGTGGAGATGCACTCTACAAAAGAGATGCAGGATTAGGTCTCCTTAGATGTTTAGACAAAGATCAAACCCAAAGGCTTATGGATGAAATCCATGGCGGAGTCTGTGGCCCCCACATGAATGGCTCCCTCCTTATCGAAAGTCCTCGGGGCCGGGACATTATTAGTTTGTCTCTCTCAAGGTGATAGTAACGACCACGTCAAAAGATGCTATCAGTGCCAGATTCATGGGAATGCTATACACGCCCCTCTACGGGAACTCCACAATATAAGTTCGCCTTGGCCCTTCTCAATGTGGGGAATGGACGTCATCGTGCCCATTGAGCCAAAAGACAGTAATGGTCATCGATTTATCTTCACCATGATCGACTACTTCACCAAGTGGGTAGAAGCAGCCTCCTTCCCCAGGGTCACTAAAGAAGTAATCATTGCTTTCATCTGAAACAATGTCGTTTGTCAATATGGACAACTAGAGGTGATTGTGTCAGACAATGCCAAAAACCTCAACAACAAAATGATGGAGGAATTATGCAGTAAATTCCACATCAAACATCTCAACTCTGTCATCTATCATCCGAAGATGAACGATGTTGTTGAAGCGGCTAACAAAAACATTAAGAAGATTATGCAAAAGATGTTGATGACCACAAAGATTGGCACGACCTATTGCCTCGACTCTGTTAGCCCTCTGAGAACCACAATCGTACTTCACTTTGGGCAACCCCATACGCTTTAACCTATGGGATGGAAGCAGTACTCCCCATAAAAGTTGAGATGGAATCTCTCAGATTGTTGATCGGCGCTTCGGTTTGGATGAAGACCGATGGGTACAAGACATATATCACCAATTGTCTCTAATGAGCCGAAAGGCGGTAGCGACTATCTTCCATGGTGATTATATCGACAAAGGTGGCGGATCATACAACAAAAAAAGTCCACTCTGACGGTTTAAACAACATGACTTAGTCTTGAAGAAGATTCTTGACAACCAAGATTAGGCTAAAGGAAAATTCGCTCCTAACTGGGAAGGCCCATTTGTTGTCAAGGAAGTATTGACAAGAGGTGCTCTCAGATTACAAGAAATGGACGGCGACGAATTTCTACAACTCATTAACTCCGACACCGTGAAACGATATTATGTATGTAGTAACCAGCAAACACCCTGGTGCATAATCATCAGGTCACCATTCATTCTGGTTCTTTAACCCTTTACCACATACAGCTTATCTACACTTTTTCCCTCAGGGAAACGTACTCTTCAAGCCAGCAGCCTGGTTTTTTTTTCCTCTGCGTTGCTACAACTTAGGTCATCCCACCATGGATTGAACCTCTTGTATTTGCAGTTTGGCTACCCTTACCTGGGATCAAACTTCTCATACCTGCAGTTTATCCTCAACCTAAGATTAAACTTTCTCCTCCCCACACTCGACTGCGCACATGGGATTACGCTTTTCTTCTGCATACGAGAAGCGAACTATGTCGACTGATCTCTCTTGATATTTAGATGTCGTGGCAACCATGTTACATGGCGGTCATGATAAAACAAAAACAACAAAACATTTCTACCTCTTCTCCTTATAAAAACAAAAACAACCAAAAACATTCCTACTCCATTTACGCCATTTACGACTTTGAACCTCTTACATAAGGTTGAACTATGAGAACGATCTCTCTTGATAGAATGCGTGGCTGACCATTCATGGTCTTGGTCTCACTCCTACCAAAACATAAACCATTGTCATTTGTCTTTGGGATTCTCTTTCAATCCACTACATTACGCCCGGATCAAAGGGATGGAATTACGAACTCCTCCCAAATAAGAGATTCAGCGACCATCTAAGGCGTGGTCGTACCTTGAAAAGCAATACCAATCCATTAGAGATGGAATTAACTGAGGCTTCTCACTGAATAAGTACTAGCAACCATCGTAGTGCGGTCGATCTCGAGAGAGGAAAGCCACACTCCTCTCCACATTTCCATAGCGAAACAAGTCCCAAGACACCAAGATGGTAGGGATACACAAAGATCGATGATCCATGCTGATGCTGGGATCGCCGATCTTTGTCTATTTGGGAGGCTGGTTAATTCCATTGCTATGGTTGGTATTTGCCTTGCTGAGGCACAACCACGGCTTGGATGGTCGTCGAAATCTCCTATTTAGAAAGAGTTCAAGTAATTCCATCG